>OZ024907.1:31002837-31060337 GCA_964017125.1 Flabesymbios commensalis | reverse complement strand
TAACCGCCGTAAGTGTGTCACAAACAATGCAGGTGTTAAAGGTTTGAAGCAGTTACTGGTACTACAAACGCGGGACCGTCCGCCATAGCGAGGTGAAGTGAAAAGCGTGGTAGATAGCTTGTACCGGGCATAAGCGATAGCCGGGTATTCTGGGCAGTGAGATCTTCAAGCAGCGTTCACGGTGTTGAATAGTTTTTGTATGACGTATTAAAACTAATATTCCCCACTCATAAAATACAACATCTCTCCTGTACAACGAAGTACTGGGATTGAAAGTGGCTGGTGAACACAAAACATTACTCCTGCGCAGTAAACCGAAGAAAGCTAACACAATAGCTCCCCACAGCACACTGTCAGGTATACTTTTTAAATCCAATTTATGAAGAATCCTCTGCAGTAAGATAAGCGTAAAAGGTAGTTTGCGCGAGTGAGTAACGTCTATGACCCGTTTAATCCCACGCATCACACAATCTAATTGAAAATTGAAGAGCAAGGGGTTGGGGTTGGGTAGCCCCCATTCTAGATGAAGTATTTTTATAATGTTCATATACTGCTTGACGGAAGAGAATAGTAGTAGCTGGGACAGCGGAATTTCTGTGTGTGCGGTAAGCCTTTTGAGTTGAAGCGGCGTAAGTTTGATTCAAAAATTGCAAAACTTCTTTGTCTAAAGAATGCAATAGAGCACAACCCACCGTAGACTCTAAAAACACACAAATCACAAATTCATAGTGTGGCTAAAATGATTCGTTTGCATAGTACATTTTAGAAGACATTGAAAACCATCCGGTTCATGAAGATGTGAAGCACAATCCGCCAACATGTTGCGTTGCCCCGGGTAGTACACGGCCTGTAACCTGAAAATGTACAGGACAGAGAGACAAAATATCCGTCGAAAAGATGCCATCACAATTGGGTGTCTGCAGGACCGACGATTAATCAGCGCCACTGCTGTTTGGTTGTCCGAGTGGACGTAAATTTTCTTGTTAAGCCAAGCCTGTACCGCCGGCTCCAAGGCAATGGCCTCTTTATAGTTGATAGGCAGATTCTGTACCTGATTGCCGTATAAATGCCAAGATGCCGGGCGGAGATCCACCATGGGGACACAATTATTAAAGCGGTCCATGTAGCGAGCCCACTAGTCAATATCAGCACGTACCTCCTTAGTGATGCGTGTGCGGTGATGTGCCAGCGTGTTAACCCTTTAAGCCCTCACGATGCATTAAAGCATCATCTTACATCCCTGAAAATAGACTGAATTTCCTACAACAAAGGGTTTTACAACGAAAATTAACATGAAACTGTTTGACCAATACGTGGTCATTTTCTTTAATTTTTAAACCACATTGAGATCATCTTCATCTTCTACAAGTCGAGAATTGCGACAGCAATTCGCGGCTTGTAGTGGATGAAGATGACAATGGTAAATTCAGGCTTGAAAGGGTTAAAGCGACTCATCATGATGACATCAATTTTCGTTTTTAATTTTGTAATGAAGTAGTGTATCTCACAGGTAATTATTTCATTTTTTTTCGATTTTTCCGATTTTCAAAAACATTTCTTAATATATATAACAATATTTATAAGAATCCGTGCAAAACCCAAACATTGAGTATATTGACCTAAAGGATGGTTGAATGCTAGCACAGTATTGGGCCACAAGTTGATGCCGTCGGCCCAGCGTTGAGCAGACCATCGGTGCTGTGGGGGGACCCCGCCGACCATAGCGTTCCCAGGCCAATTAAGCAGGTGTTAAGGGCGGCAGCTATTGATTCAACCAGGTGCTGGCTTTGATCATGCCGTCTGAGATGGTGGTTATCCAGGGCAGTTTTGTTGACATGACAATATAAATCTTGGAAATAAAACTAGTTTAGTCGTTTTCAGTGTTTTAAAATTGTTTTTGTTATGTTTTTGTATTTTATTCAGGATCAGTAGGCTATATAGCCTCACATAAATTAAATTTTCAAAATTGACAACATTGAAAATGTCTCATCCCAAGGGGTCCCTTTAATCCTGTCAAATATACGTCGTAGATGATAGCGTCCACCATAGATACACACAGATGCCCAAGACAGTTTACCCGCCAGAGAACACAGTTGTTTCTTAGTCACGCGTACTTTTGTCATACATTTATGTATGAGGGCTTTAAGCTCATTACACTTAGCTTGGGGTAGTGATAGTACCATCGTATTGCTATTTAAAGTAACACCTAGAAAAATTAGTCTTTGTGTAGGTTCAATTACTTTATTATAATTTATTCTGAGACCCGACTGGCGAAGTACCTGCATTAATGTGGTCATGGCCTTCTTACATCGCTTATAACTACTTTCAACAATCAGAAAATCATCAATGTAAACAACAATATTTGGAAACCTTTTTTCTGCCATTATACGGGGTACAGCCTGAGATAATTCAGTAAAAATAAACGGGAGCCTAGTATCTACCATGTACGTAGGTTCACGTTCACCTTTAAAGGTCCATTTCAGACCTGTATAGTCCCAATTCGAAGGGTGGGTGCGAACAACCCTGTAAGCATTGGACAAATCAACTTTTGATAAGAACCAACCCTCATTTATACAATCTACAGCGTCTTGTATGGACTGATATTTAAAGGATTCAGGCACAGTTAAATCATTCAAAGACTGGCCCGCTGGTCGTGACGCATCGTGGATAAGTCTAATTTTGTTTGATCATTTTTTAGGGATAGCACCCAGAGCAGAGATTATAACAGGTTTTTTATTGACAATTTTATACTGGAAATTATCAAGCTCTTCTTTAATTTGTGCCTCTACAATGTCCCGATTAGAGGGGTCTAGCGCAGATTTATGATTCCTTACTTCTATGCTAACATTAGGTAAAGTGTCTATTACATTGAAACGTTCAGAAATACCGCGTACCTGTCGAAAGATACGATTTTTTGGGGTCATTGGCCGGCAGTAAACTCTCCCATGCACTCAGGTTAAGACAACCGCGTCTCTGGCTGTCACTCACGAGCGGGCTTACTAGTTTTTTGGAACCTCTGAAGTAAGCTCAGTTGAGTGGCGATATATGCACTGTTCGCCGTATAGACATTGACCGTTGTTCTTATTGAATAATAGCCGGCATGGTTCACTGCGTCTGGTTCGAGTCGGCTGACGTGGCTGACATGAACTGGTGGGTCGTCGCTGCTGCTGACTGCCATCTGAGCCACGGTACACTTGCTGACGTTGATCAAATCCTTGATAGCCCAACTGACGCTTTGCGTGCAGTAGGCCCAGCTCCATGCTGCTGGTATTGCTATCCCAGTGGATACAGTGTTCGGCCTGTCGCTCTCGGACAGAAAAATAAATTCCACAATTCCTTCCCAGGGAAATTTCTGTGCGAATTCATAGATTTGAACGGGGACCGCTCGCTTTTCCGAAGGTCCATTGTTCCGAAGGTCCGTTGTTCCGAAGGTTCGATGTTCCGAAGGTTCGTTGTTCCGAAGGTTCGATGTTCCGAAGGTTCATTGTTCCGAAGGTTCGTTACTCCGAAATTAAGGTTCGTTACTCCGAAATTAAGGTTCATTGTTCCGAAAAAGAATGAATTTACTTGGAAAATAATAGTTTTTCTGTGGTTTTAAATCTGCTAAATTCTTTAATGTTTTTAGATCTGCATGAAGGTCGTGGGCGGATCCAAGATACAATTTTATAGTGGGAGCAGTGGCAATTATCATGATGTAGATCTATAGCGCCAAGAATTTACTGTATTATAATTATATTCTTGATAGCGCTCATTGGTTCTTCCTATGACCAAAATGTGTGCATTTTCTCGTACATTCAGATGTCGGTATTTTTGTTAATATATAACACCACGTCTTCATTAAAAACATGAATTTTTCTCGCTTTGTTGATGCACTTGTGATCACTCCCCAAGATTTATATTTTTGTGATACGTTGTTTCTGGAACGAAAAATCTTCCAACAAATGAAGAAATTGGTATTTAGATGATATATCTGTAATATTTACCTCCGAGGCTGCTTTAATTAGACACAATGACTAAAAATATACAGGCACTCTTAACAGACAAATTTTATAATGAGATGTGCGATGTGAGATGAGAATTTGTGTGGTGAGAACCCGAGGGAGTTTGACAAATTAAAAAATAACATGTTGCCGCCGTCATTCACTAGGAGACAATAAATTAGATAGTAGATTTTATTTGTAAAAAAGGACAATCATGTGTAGCAACATGAACGATACATTAAAGGGGCTGGTAACTCGTGCCGCTCACCACGACAGTAGTCGCACTATAAGTCAAATGACATGAGTAAATACACGTCGTAGCAATGCTTAGCCCTGAATACAAGGCTATTCCGCCCGAGTATGTAGCTCGGGCGGAAGAGCCTTGTATTCAGGGCTAAGCAATGCTCGTCGGATAAATGATCGTCGGAGCGACGAGACAGTACCATTACATGTCAAACGAGCCTAGTTGATGATAATAACTAAAATCAATACATAGGCCCACATCAAAATACAAGTTGTGTGTAGACAAACCAGCTTTAATCGTTAAAATGACAGGTTTAGAAATAAGCATAGGTCCTATTATCGCCATGCAAAATTAAAACATAATAAGCAATTTGCAAAGAAAACAATAAAAATATATGCAGGCAAACTTGGTACCCTCTTCGACGCATGTGTCGAAGAAAAACAAACAATATTGTAACAGTATATTAGCTGATCAGTAAACATACGGATGACATCGCCCGGCATGATATTGTGAGAGAGAGCCTACATTTCAAAATGTATTGTGTACCATATTTAAAGGCTTTTGACAGGGAAATAAGTTGGGCTAGCATCTCATCTGCTCAGATGCCCAAATGAAGCTTATACTGTCCCACGGATAAGCAGTGAAAATGGCAGAGGTCTTGGCTCAGCCGACAGTTTATATTAGGGGCGAGCAATTTAATACCGGGGGGGGGGGGGGGGGGGGAGTGTTTTTGAGAGAATAGTTTGCTTCCCAAATTTGGGCAAAAAAATAGTTTCCTCAAAAAAGTGTTTTTGATCTAGAAGGAAAAAAGGTTATGTTTTTGTTTGAAAGAAAAAAAGTTTGCTTATGGAGATAAACCATACCCCTCCCCCCACCTTGGTGGGGGGGGGAATGGTTCGTCCGCCCCTTATCGTCCATGATAAATTAGGAAAACACCTGCCACGGAACAGCTTCCATTTTCTTAACGTTATGTTATTTGGATGTTTACCACTGTGAACGTTATGTTAATTGGATATTTTCACTGTGAACGTTATGTTTTGTGGATGTTTTTGACTGTGAACGTTATGCTATTTAGATTTTTTCACTGTTAGGGTTACAAAAAAGATTTAGGCATATTGGTGATATTCTACTTCATAAACATGATTAAATTAAAGTAGTTTGTATTTATTTCCGGGGCGCACCAGCAGACATTCCAGCTACGAATTAGAGAGCACTTGAACTTTTAACACACAATTGTTCTGAAACAATCTATATGCATGTTAATTGCAGAAAGGCCAATCTCTTTATATAAGCGAAAAGTTTATCATTTTTTTGTATTTATGAAAATAACCGTTCAAACGAAAAGTAAAAAAAATGATCAATAGCCATACCCAGAACAAACTGTTCTAGGGAAGTGTGGGACGTGATGCAATGGATAAAGCGTAGAACTTTACAATTAGCCGCTGCATGCCTGCCTTGTAAGTTAAAGGCTCGCTTGGTGCAAAATTTTCAGAGAAATATCATATTTCTCCTCTCTCCACGCTGATACATTTATGTGTCAATGTTGTGCCCCCCCCCCCCCACGTGCTTCATTTCACTCAGGTGTAAATGAGTAGGCTTACCTGGCGGGATAGAGATGGAAATTATATACGATTATAAAATCAATAGCGCAAACCGTTTGCAGTGATGTATGCTCCCCGGGGAGTAGAAATGGTACATTAATTAGTTCTAACAGGTCCAATCACCAGGGATACTATGATGTAAGTCGCCATGTAGCCTGTAGGCATATGATGAGCTGGGTATGTGCGCCATGTAAATATATCATATTATTATTATACCCTATTATGTGAAGACAGCTTGAAACGTCACGTTTGCATTTTGTTTTTTTGCTAAATAATCATTAAACAAAAAAATATTAAGAAAAATAAAGGTAATAATATGATAATTTGTACGTGAATTGCATGTATCGGTGACACGTGAATTATTTGTGAGTGACTGTTATTAAAACAACAAACTTTCTCTCTATTTCCCATTGCAAAACTGCACGAGTAAATGTATTTTTACCATTATAAAATTCACGAATTATATCGAATTTATCAAAAACATGTTGTTTGCTCATTCTATAAACATATTGAAACGTCAAAATAATCACTTAGACTATTCTATTTTTATGTCCACTCGGTAGGTTGGTGGTACACATGCATTATCATGGAACCTGCCATATATCACTACCATCACACAGGATGAGTTTGAATATTGTCATGGACACGAATATTTACTTGTTGACTAACTAAGTTTCAAGGGGATAATCATAATACCTACACTTATATTGACCCCCCCCCCCCTCCATAGAGGTTTCTCAATGCAGGAGGCTAACCGGCTATCATAATATTTTTATTGTCATAGCAACATTTTTTTCTCCATCCATTCGTAAAACTAAATATTGGGGGAAACCTCTGTGACCGAGAGGTAGCGACCTCAAGACTGCCAGGGTGCGAATCCTGTGTCTGGAGAACAGTGTCATCTGATTCATCTCGTGAACCATCTCCTTGCCCAGTTTAGCCTGTATGTGCACAATAGTGGCCCGGCCGAAAATCCTAATCATTTCATATTTGTCATAGCAAATTAACATGTTCCTGTCTGAGAGATGTGAGATTTCGGAATACTGAACCTTCGGAATAATAAGCCTTCGGAGCAATGAACCCCTATTTCGGATGAATGACCCTTCGGAACAATGAACCTCTATTTCGGAACAATGAACCTTCGGAACAATGAATCTTCGGAGCAATGAACCCCTATTTCGGATAAATGACCCGTCGGACCAATAAACCTTCGGCACAATAAACCTTTTTTTCGGAACAGTGAACCTTCGGAACAATGAACCTTCGAAACAATGAACCTTCGGAAAAATGGACCTTCGGAAAAGCGGACTGTAACCGATTTGAACAGTGTAGGCAATATAATAATCTATATGCTGGGGCAGAAGTTGGCCCGTATGCAGTAGGTGGGCCATAATCCGAGCATTCGCCGCACCCCACTCCTCTATGGTAATACCCGAGTAGAGGTGGTCATCATCGCTGGTGATGACCAGCTCGCTGTCACTCGAGCGCTGCCCCAGCACAAACTGTTTCCTTCTGGTTTGTCTCTTTTTCCTGGTGGCTTCAGAGAGAAATTGAGTTATATGAACCGCTTTCTTCGTTGCTGCCTTTACAGTTAGTATAGTGCGAGGGTCAAACTCATAAGAAGGGGACTGATTACTTGGGGCAGAAACAGTGGGCCTGTCAGGTGCGTGTTCTACCCCGAGCAGCACATCAAGGGTCTTACCTGACCCGAACAGCTGCTGGTCGTTGTCCGCCTGTCGTCTCAAGTCGGCGATCGTAACAGGACGTTGGTCAGCGGCGTCACGAGGTTTAGTGGGCCCAGGTGGGTCACAGGGCGTAATCACGTCCGCACCAGTGCTGGCCGTAGCATCCGACATATCACCTGACGTAGCGCCTGTAGGGACTGCTGGCTGGTCACCTTGTATCCCCACACTCTTGACGGTTTCTCCACAGACTGACTGTTGGCTATGCAGAGCTCGAATGGCTACTTGTAGCAGCTTGGTTTGAACTAGTGATACCCAGACCCCCTGATGTCGGTGTCTGTCAACATGCATAGTACCACTTGCTTGGATAGATCCTCCTCGCGAAGTAGAACGGTACATTTCCTGGTCAAACCAGAGTCTTTGGCCCATTGCTCAAAATCAAAATTAGCAATTTCATTGATTTTCCCCGGCTTCCTGGTTGACATCGTCATCTCCGGCCATCATGTAACATAAAACTTGGGGAGCACGAACTATTAAAACAACTTAAAAGCAAAGTAAAGATACGTAGCATACTGGGCACAAGCAGTTCAAAGTGCACCCGCTCGCAGCCCGAACTAAAACGCGACTGAGATCTGCCGTCAAACTTCCGAGATATGTCTTTGCTGGACTGCCTTATAGAGTTTGTTCACAAGCGTGACAGCGTGATCAAATGTGTAGACCTTGTACAGACACGTTTGTACAGCCGCAACTGGTCAGTCCCCAGCAAACACAAGCCACAACAGCTAGCCAAAACAAACTTTGGAATTCAATTCAATGTTTATCACTGCAGAAATAATCTTTTATTTTTAAATTATATTTAAAATAAATATCACAACCACTGCTCTTTGTTCACGAAAAGGGCAAGAGAGCAGACAACAATTAATATGCGACGTTAGAGATGTACTGTACTAAGAAAATAATTGTGGTTGAAATTATTTTTTGCATTAAACTGTATAGAGTAAACAACTGTGGAAGTTGTATAATTACAGTACGTGTATGTATATAATTATAAGTTGTTTTGTTTTTGAATGCATTGACCTCATGCAAAATATGCTGAATTAAACTGTGTATTATTAATGTCATAAAAAAATAAGAAATAAGAAATACGCGACGCTAGTCCTCACATTTGAGTTTAGCCATTTTAATGCCAGTCGCACCTCCTTAGCCAATCGCACCATTAGCCGTTTTAAAGCTTTAATATTGGAGCTTAAATATTTTTTTGAGAATGAAGCGTGTGTGTCTTCAATCAGCAAAATTATTTTAAAATATCACTGCTCTGCGTTTTATACCATCCATGTACTTTTCACTCACTTGAAGTTTATATGTATGTGTTGCGGCGGCGAGACATAACTTGATGAAATGTCATCAGCTATAGGATTCCATATAATTATAGGCCTACATGGAATGCGAGCATGCGTTAAATCTGGAGCAATACAAATGGAAATTCCATATACATGGAATGCAATGCGATTTAGAAAGTACAGCGACTGGCTCCCGGGGACTGGCTACATGTGCCTCATGCAGTATGGAATTCTAGATTTTGTATGTGGCAAAATATATAGAAAGAATCCATCCACGCGGATATACACTCTAGCATCATTCATCAGAACAAGCAATAAATTGATTGATAACGATCTAGTCAGACACGCATAAAAATGTACATTTCATTTATATGGTTTGATGATATGAAATAAGTTACACGTGTACACACTACACATGAAACATACACCAGGATATACGCGACGGTACGAATATTTTATCCATGATTAAGGCCATACTTAAAATTTTTAAAGAGATTTGTGGACAGAAAAATATACTATAGGAGAACATCATCCAACAGCAAACCAACATGGAATGAACGTCTCGCTTTTGTTTAACTCTCACAAGGCTGAAATATTTAGGTATAAACCATGGATAACAAAGTTTTTTTCACAATTTGAAGTCATCATAAATGTCTCGATTAGGTCTTTCCGCTTCATTCGAATACCTAAATGTTGCGGGTCTACGGCCATTGTAATTTTGGACATCAGGTTCTGACGTCTAAAGCCTGTCTCCACACTGAAAATTAGACTAGAACCCATTTCCCGGCAGTCTAGTGTCAAACCCGGTACCTCTCAGCTACAGAGGTTCTCTGTATCTATCCTCACTATACAGTGGCAATGTGTACAATTACAAATTCACGACAGCTTACAATGATATCATCGGATGATTGTTCCTCAAAATTTACCAGCTTCAAATGAATGGAATACACTCCTCAGCTTAACCCTTAAAGCGCTGAATTCTTTTTGTAAAATCCTTGGAATACAAAGGGTTTTTTCATTTAAAAATCATCATAAATATGTTAGTTAGCTCTTTCTGATTCATTTGAATACCTATGTTATATGTATACGACTATTATATAAATTTTAATTCTTACAGCGCAGGGAGCGACTTTAGTCGTCAGAATCTGACGTCTACAGACGTCAGATTATGACGACTAAAGTCGATCCCCGCGCTGTAAGGGTTAGCACAGGTGTGCCATAATCTGATAATTCATCACAGACGCTTTATTTGAGGTTCTCATTAAATTTTAAAAAATTGATAAAATTCAGTCAATATTTGCGTTGTGAGTGTTCTTGCCATCATATTTGTAGTTAGTTATCCATCATTGTATGCTCATGAATCCTGTGAAAAATACGTCACTAAAATATAGTACCAATGTCAAGACAAATTCGGACGGGATTTCAAAATCTCACAGCTTCGCTAAGGATACTCCAAACCTCGTCTGGAATGTTTTCTCACCTTCTGGGTGTGTTAGCTCTCAAACGTATCCGGTTACTTGAGTGTTATTTTACATTTGTCATTGTTTGAACGGATACACCACGGCGATCTTGTATTTTTATTATGACGTTATATTTGAAAGTCAATCCTGTCAGCATTAACAGTCGCTTCAGCTGTCTCGAGAGAAAAAGCTATGTATCAAGTTTACTCTGTTGCTATCGATAGTTTCATTATGTCTTAAGAGCAAAATGTATTACGACACTAATCCTAAAACCATAAACACTATTCGAGTGCTCTTTGTCTGTGTTGATAAATAGGCATGAGAAATGATTAAATCAATGTGCATCCATGTTGAGCCAGCGCATGAGACGAGGTGCCAACATTCTGCCAGCATTGGGCCAATCACATGGTGTAACACTACACGTCAAACACTGACTAGATTACATGACTGCGCTGTGGACACATAAATTAGCATGGCAGGGGAACCCCCCGACAACATCAGGCAGTACTATGCTACGTTCATCTAAGGCCATTTACAGAGTATCCAGGGGTACACATGGATACTTGCTTGGTATAGCTGCTAATTGTCTCCAGGTAAGAGTGCAGATTCTGACACTCTAGCACCAACTTGAAACAATAACTTCCGAACGTGGAACGTGTCTTCAATCACTAATGTGTAGGAGTATGTGTTCTCTCTATTGGGGAAGTAATATCAGAGATAATATCATGACATGTTGACTTGATGTTGGGCAAGTATTGCCAACGATGTGTCAGCATTAAAACGACATAAGCTCGTGTTCGCTTCAGGGTTTAAACATGGAAGCGTGTTTTAAAAATCCGGGGAAAATGAGAACGATATTATACCATATAGCAATGGTATAGAGACGTGTAGAGGTTTAAAATAATAAGTTAAAAACTGAAAATAAAACGATGCAAAAGGTGTACCTAAAGTATACAACCAGCTAGCTACATTATGAATGTTGCAGCCATTATCTTCATAGTAATGTTGCAGACGCCCCCCTTGCTGCTGGCCGTTGACCATTGACCCTTACAGTGCGGGGATCGACTTTAGACGTCAGAATCTGACGTCTGTAGACGTCAGATTCTGACGTCTAAAGTCGATCCCTGCACTGTAAGTGTAAAAATATTTATAATATCCTATCTAATTGGTTTCATTCAAATGAAAGGGCTAACTATATATATAAGACAGTTATGATGATTTCAAGTTGAAAAAACCCTTTCCTCTGCAATGTTTTCTTAAAAAAATTGATTATTTGTAATCTTTGAAAATTATTTTTTGAAAATTACCAACAAAGCAAATATTAAAGCTGTGTACCGCAGGGGCGTTCTGATCGCTTGGATGCATTCTCCGTCTCAAAGAACGAGGATGCATGTTATGTAAAAGTTTACCAGTAATTTCAAATGCCTACCCTAGATCACCATGAACAACACAATTTAAAGATGATTTTTGCCTTTGATTATTCAAATTAATGTATTACGTTTAAGTAGATAGAGCTTATGATAAGTAGGTTTCAAAATTTGTGTTTAATTTTCGAATGTAAATAATCTGTGAAACCATACAATGAAGTATGGGGGAGGTGAACCTATATAACTTTATTTTTACCGAGTAGCCATTCAAACGGATTTCCGGTGACATCACTGCGTTTCACAGAATTATAATGTTAGAGTGTTGTGTCAGGGGACCCAGCTTTATTTAGTTCATTCAGACGCTGTCTGGTTTATGGAGTGGTGCATATATTATGGGAGATGATACCCGCGATGGCCACGCAGAAATATACGAGACATGTGAACATTGACCATAATTATGTTGGTTGATGAGTCAACATTAAACCTGAATTGATTCAATACCCCTTATCCTTAGACAAGAATCAATAAAAAAGCCTTCTGTGTCCGAAAACAAACTAAGATGGCGATGTTAAGCTGTCTACCTTGTGGTAAGCAGTCCATCTCTCCAGCATAAGCTTCCGCTTCTTTATATCTGTGAAGATCGAATACATTTTTCCTTTTTGCTGATTACAGCTAAAACCATCTTATTAGAGTGGTCTGTGCCAACATGGTTATTATACATTAAGAATGGTAAGATGCGTGAGTGAATCAGTGCTCGGCATACGTCATGACAGGATCGTCATTATTATTTTGCACAGCTCAGATAGAAGATAATATTACCAGAATCAATGTGGTATTATAATAGGCCTATATATAAATTACGCACTAGCAACACTAGGTCACCAATTGAGAAAAGGTAATATACTGTAGTATAAAGCCTAGAAAACAGCATTACTGCACTTTATGTGAATCAAATTTGTCAGGAGATTAGGTCCTATCACTTATTGTTTGAATGTAACCATTTTGATGAGCTAAGAAAACAATATACCTTCCTACTATATAAAAACAAGTATTTATAAATTTGTAGCATGATGAAGTTGTCTAATATGACGAAAGTATCTTTCTTTAACACGCCTATTAAGAAATTGCTTAATTTAATTGTATCTGTTTTTTTTAATACTGTGATTTTCTCTGTGGTCACCGTATGCCGGTTTTGTGATTGATTGTATTTCTTATTTCCTTGATAAAATATATTGTACGCTGCATGATTGTACTCCATACCATGTATTGGTCTGAGTAGTAAATTGGATTGAAAAAATAAAATAACTAAGAACAAAATATGAATGGTCCATTCACTGGGAATTCACTTTTGGCGTAAAATGTGACATATACACGCGCTATTCATATTTAAAACCAAGTGTCTTCGTTCAACAAGCGTATAGCAATGTATTCTAACAATATTGAGTCCATGTTGAATCTACGCCTGTGGCGATGGCCCATATTTATACCAGCAACGACCCAATCCACAATATGTGCACAGTATAACACTAGCCGGCTAACACTGAATAGATCAGAGGTCCGTGTTCAAAGCAAACACATTTCTAGTGGCAGGGGAACCCCCGACAACATTGTCCTCTAGAAGATACTAATCTCAGGCCAAACCAAGCTTCTTTTGTGGTTTCTGGAATATATACGGTTTAAACGTATTAAGCCTTTACCTGGTAACCCGTTCAGCGCCACGCACGATTTTAATCGATATTAATTCTTCTTATTAGCCGCCGGTGAAATCACTGTTATTGTGAATGGAATGTGTGTTTAAGCACCAAGATTTGCAACTGTTTGGTCTCAAATTGAACGAATATGAGTAATTTTCACCCACTTGAAGTTATGGATCGCGGTAGCGAGACATAACTTCAAGTGGGTGAAAATTTAAATTCCATAACCATTTAGAGTAATAATATTCCAACCCTAGATAGTTAGACTTCAATCGCTTCCACTGGGTAAAACGTCCTCGGTGTAAACAAGTGTGAATTATGTACGACCCAGCACATGACACACACATAATAGCTTGGCCTTTTAAAGACTTGGGAGGGCTGATATAAAATCATGTGTGAGAGCAGAGTCCGATCATAACACGCTGTGCGACAGGACTGAAAACAGGTCTACCAGTAACAAGAACGAATCTACTGAGTTAAAACATAATATATCATCATTATCAAGACTCCCTCCTCTTTGTGTTCAATCATCGTCACCCTCCTCTTCTCTCGGGCTCTGGATGGGGGAGCATGTGAGGTTAAACTGGACAGAGTGCGGTGATCCCTATCAGATAAGTACGGAGTGCTCTTAGTGATAGACCAGTGATTGGTAATACTATTGTAAAGCACATGCCCGCACATGACACGAGAGAACTACATTCACCACATAAAACATTTGAACGTTGGAAGTGAGCGTATTGGATTAACAGAAACACGGGTTGTTTTTCAAATTTACATGAAAGCAGCATTGTACCCTTTCGGTATCATCAGAGAAAAGTTAAGGTAGGATTTGTGTCCGACACACATGTTTACATGGGTAGAATAATCATTTTATTTATATATTATGCATCTGTGAAATATATTGTACATATCAGTATACCATAGTCATAGTAACAAATGAAATGAATCGGGCTCTATGCCACTTTTGTGCACATATAGGCCAAATTGGGCCAGGAGAACCCCCTGAGGATGGTGAGATGAATGAGATGTCATCCCAGACACAGAATTCGAAATTCAAACTCGGGAAGTCTGAGGCCGATCACGCTACCTCTCGGTCACGGAGGCTCCCCACGGTACTAACCATAGTCATAGTAGTAGAATACAGTCATACATACTTTACATACTTGTTCAAAATTTAGGTGATGTACAGTCATATAATGTAAATGCAGGAAGAAATGGTCTATAAATCTTTAATCAATCATCCCCCTCACAATTCATCAGCGTGATACTCCTTAAAGGAGGTTTGCTGATTATGCTACAGATACAGATACAGAATCATATTGCGGTACAGACGGTACATTCTCCTAGGTGTCATGGTTCAAAACCGTTGAAGGTATGATCGCAGGCATCTTATTGTAAATTTAAATATATATGTGCTTAACACAGAGACACTGGTAATCTAAGCTCAAACAAACTCGGTTTATCCCGTCTATGCAAATATAAATAATAGTAAAAGTAAATAAATATTAAAAGTAATATGCTTACACACTTATACATAACATTTATTGGCAGGATTTGCGATAGTGAATTCTATGCAATTCCAAATGATACCGATCAGAAACGGAAACAGTCATCCTAATAATGGGCGTACCAACGATATTGTTTACCAATAATATTATTTGATGATATTTCCGCTTTTAAATTTATAACTAATCAATGACAAAACGAACATTTTCAACATGAACATAGGATAACAAACAGTCGAGACCTGGCTGTCTCTGGCGGAACGTTCTCCCCACAGCATTGTATATTTACGAGTGAACAAAGACGAAACATTTATATAATTCTAAATACCTGTCATGGTATTAAAACAAATAGTGATGGAAAAAAACCCAATATCCACAGCGTGACTGTTATAATGGTCTCCTCCTGGCAAGTTGTAGATAGCATTATATAGCAAAGAACACATATTTAGGCATTTTGGTATTAGGCATATATATACACCATCGCCATCGACCAGCCAATACCGCCAATTCAACCAAAATTGTAGTAGTATCTGCTAGATGGATTAAAGTACAATTAAATAATGTTTGCATGCTGACATCAATGGATAATAATAAAAACGATGAAACGGTGTGTAAGCATGACTGAATGCTGAGCAGGGTTGTTTAAATCCCAGTTTTACGCTGTGTGGGTATTGGTATAATTTATCGAGCATATTGCATATAATATTGTTTGAATCAAAACAAAAACGCATAGTTTACATGGACATGGTGCGCAAATACAACAAGGTTCGCACTATAAAATTATTTATATTCTATTGGACATTACCACAAACTGTCCACCCCACATGCAAAATTTAATAGAATTTTAGAAAATATATTTTTTATTGCCCCTTTTAAGTAGCGTAATGGATGCAGAGTGCGACGTGGTCCCTTATCAAACTGATTGTGGGTCTCTATGCTATTCTATTTGGTGTCGTTGAAATATTACTTGGGCCCCAGTAGGCCTACGCCTTAGAAAAAGGTTTGAAAATTGGCTCGAGTACATAAGGCAGTTTTATTTAAAAAAAATACAATTTATTTCATACAAGCTGTTCTAAACAACCTATAGTAAACAATGACGACGAGAACGAGTGACGTTCATGATTGACTGAGAAAGAACGACAGGCCTTTACATGCCGGTTTGAGATACTGTGAGACCTTTCAAACTAATGCATAATAGCATGAGTGGTATGACCACAAAGTGAAAGTTGTTCATCGCGTCAGTAAGATTTGTAAGATTACTCACCAGCAGACACAATACGCTGGCCCTATGTTGATCCAATGTTGGGCCAGCGTCGTAGACGGTGGACCAACATTGGATCAACATAGGGCCAACGAACGGGTTATCTCTATACTTACCAGCTTACATGGCATGTCGTGGAGGGAACACTACAAAAGTGATAGTAAATCATCAATAACAGTTACCTATACCTGATTCAGCAGGTATTGGGAGTTGTGAAAAAAGAAATTAGTATTTTAAAGCCAGCAGTTATGTTACTTGGATAAAGCCACATGTATTTCATTCGCAACAACATGCAGACACATGTGTTGCAGAGTTTCTCTTGCCCGCCTGGCTCTTTTGTCTCTACTTGAGACCATGAATAAACTTCATTGTCATTGTCATTGCTACATTCATTTTGACATGATTGGTTGTGGAAGAAGCAGCTGTTGATGCAGTCTATGAGTCGTAATGGCCGAAGAGATAATGCCATTAAATTAATAATCACAATTACAATTTTTTATTACAGTGGTAATTTGAATCTATCGTGCATTATGCAATAAAAATGTTTAAATAACTGTTAAGTATCAAACTCACTAAAAAGCAATAGAAGAAATGACGAAAGATCACAGAAGCTGTCGAATAAGCATTTATAGAAATGCTCATAGCTATGATATACTACTGATTCATTTCCCAGCAAGGAATTTGTTTTTAATTGAATGCATATTAAATTATTTTCGTCTTGTGTACAGTGGTTTAGTGGGACAAAATTTTAGTTTAACCCAACACTTTACGTGCAATAGTGATTGGTTTAAATCATTTAATGATTTGAAATCATCCATCATGGCTCAAGATCAGGTGAAAAATAGACGGGCCATATTATAGGTACCTAATAACTTCTTACTCATTTGAATTTATCGCAATCCACAACGTCAAGTCGTCGCCTCGGAGCTAAAGGATCCTATCTGCCACTCTAACGAGTGTCAGATAGGATCCTTTAGCTGCGAGGCGACGAAGTGCTTAAACATTGTATTTGAAACCACTACCTGCAATACTGCAAAAGCTATTAAATTATGTATCAGTACAAAGGCAAATATTACATTATAAAAGCTTTCTACACTTGAAGGACTGATACTGTTATGTTGCCAATAGTTATAGGATATCATTTTCATAGATTACTAGCTCTAACCTGTGCTTAAGCACATCTCGAAAATAGTTTAGGATATTTTAATAAACCACAAACATGTTTTATTATGGTTACAATAATTATTGCAAATCAATGTTAGCTTACTGCTGGGCCACTGTTTACGACACATCCCCAACATTAACCCAACGTTGTGATTGAATGCCTCGTGCTTTTTGGGTGCATTTTGTAAGCCATGTGTCACCTGGCTACCGGTTACCTCCCAGCAAACAGCCGATGATGAAACAATAATGGGGTAAGGTTTGGCCAGTGTTGCAGATAGTGGGCTATTAACTCATAGCAGTCTAAGTCCGAGCCCAGCTCGGACCTGGAATTTATGACGCTGCAGTCTAAGCCCGAGCCCAGCTCGGACCTAGCAACTATGCTTAGCCATTTAATAGATGACATCACTTGCGCAACTATGAACACAGCATGGGGAACCTAGAACATAAAGGGTTGATTTATCTGAGTCACAACTGTTTCTGAACTAAAAATAAAACTCCAGGCTCAGCTGAATACGAGGCTTTCGGTATTTTACAGATGAGATGGGAATGCCATCTCAAAATATGAAATATGATATTGCCCCTCGGGGAATTCAGAAAGATTACAATATCCCATGGTAATAGCTTATTTACCCTGTTAATTTGTGTGCATAGACCCATTAAATGCTTCTTTGAGCCGTCTGTGATCTATTTTGATATATTTTATGTGAATTGATATAATGTTGTACTTCAAAAATTTGACTACCTAATTAGCATATTCAAAATGGTGGTCGGTTACCATGGCAACATTAAATTGGCCAATTAAATGAAGTGTATTCTGGTTATATATTATATATCTGTTCCTGTGGTGTATGGGAAATACATATGCCATCATTCTAAATTTTTATTTGGAGTATCAGAATATATCTCAAAATCACAAAAATGGCCAGACCACACAGACGTCCAATGTCAAAACGGCTATTCACCCATTAACCCAGCATTAGGCTAACGCCTTTTATTAGCTTGCCTATACACGTTTAGTTTACGTTTAGTTTTAGTTTACAGTTTAGCCTATATGTGCACAAAGGTGGCCTAAAGCCCGATTCATTTCATTTCATTTTTGCCTATACACGTATGTCTTCACATGAAATAACCCTACATAATAATTTTTTGCTGTGATGATTGTGAATAGCCTTATATCACAACACAACAACAAAACAGCTTGCTGGAGCTTGTAATATGGCGCGTTCTATTACATGGGTATTCATATGAATCGGAAAGAGCTAACTAAGACATTTATAAATATTCCAAATTGTAAATGGTTTGTACGAAAGTAAGACAGCGATTAAAGGGTTAACCCTTTAATCGCCAAATTATTCAATTTAAATTTACACCCACTTGAAGTTGTGTCTCGCTGACGCGATCCACAACTTCAATTGAGTGAAAATTATTCGGATTTGACAAAATGGAGGTGAACTGTTTTCAAATCTTGCTGATTGATGTCACATTTTATCTTTACCAAATTTAAAATGTTGTATTTAATGTGTTAATAAAAAATAAAAACCCGGGTATATGCGGTACCGGCATGTTAATGTGTGGGAGGTATATTGACTGGCGTGAACGCTCAACGTTACTTTCAACGTTAACCCCCGTTATCCTGTTATAACGTTATAGTATAGATATTCTTGAAATAATTACTGACAATAAGGGGTCTATATTCGCATGCTTCTAATAGCCCCGTCACATCAGCCGACGCTTATGTGGTGGAATCTGTCAAGGACGAGAGAGGAACGCTATGAGGTACTTGTTTTGCGTTCTGATGACGTACTACAGTCGCAGTGACAGCACAACAAAAACTATATGACGTGGACGTACCAGTAACACGGATAGAATCGACTTGAATTCACAGATTTTCATCGTAACTGTTGTGTGACTGTGCTATAAGCGTAGCTCTCACTAAGATACCAGTGGGACTATGATTGCTCGCTATACGTCTAAGGCGTTGTTCCTACGTTTGTTCTGTACGTTGCTATTATCAGATTATGACCCCCCGTCTACGTCTACCATCCTTGTTTAACCCTCAGAACACTGATGTCGACTACAGTGGACATTCTGCGTTTTTATTGGCACCTGTATAACCAGTTGTTAAAAATAAATATGCTTTAAATCTTGAAACCCTGATATATGCTGGGACTTAAATTTCACAAATAACACAAATTTTCAGTCACTTGAAGTTGTGGATCGCGGTAGCGAGACACAACTTCAAGTGACTGAAAATTTAAATTTAGTAGCTTGGTGGTCTAAGGGTTAAGTATTAGCCTAATATGTTTCATTTTGAAGCAACATCATTAATCGAAGCATTGTGACATTATATTATCTTATTTATTATCAACTCCAATGGGCTCTTATCTGATAAACTGTGGTATGTTTCAGGCTTATTTCCAAACAGATTTACTTTACTGATTTGGCGGAATGAAAAAGAATAGGCTGAAGAATTTTTTCAAACGAAAAAAAGGGAAACCATCAGATCCGCCTGAAGATGAAGAAGACAGTAAATTAGGTGAGGCCAGCAGCTCAGTACAACCAACCACCAAAAGTGGACATGATTCCAAAACACAACAGGTAACATGTCCAGAGGACACGAGTATACCTGTCTACGCTGAGCCATGGCAGACTGATAAAAAGAAAAGTAATCCTGCTCTCAAAACAACGAATGCTTTTGAAGGTGAAGGTGAATATGAGATGATAGACGACAAAAAAGAATCCGTGGGAAAAACTGCCCCTGGACCCTCTGTCTCTGCAAAAGAAAACAAATTTAAAAGCTATCATGAAGAATGTTGTTTGTATGATGCCATAGATGACGACATGTTACATGAGCATCTAAAAAACGCTGATAACATAAAAGACGAATCAGACAACAAAAATGACCTGCCTGTGTATGCCAAACCAGATCGGAAAGGGAAAAAAAAGAAAAATAAACCCACTTCGCCTGTTTATGACAAAGAAACCCCTATTGAGCGTAAACAAGATGCGGAGACAGGTGGCAATTTATACGATGTACCCGATGAAGCTGATCAGTATACTACAATCCCTGACGCTGACATACGCGAGTGCGATGGAAACGATGACGATTCTAAATTGCAATTGTACGCCCAACCGCTGCCTTTATCTAAGAGACCCGGCAAAGTGGAGAAAGATACTGCTGCAACGAATGACACTCCCACCAATCTAGTCAGGAAACAACACGTAGAGAAGCGTAACTCAGACAGTGAGGGGAGAGGTAAGATATCGGCTTCCTCTCCTAATGATAAAGGGACTGTTTTAAAGCAAGAACTGGCCAAAACGCAGAGTGATCCGTGGAAGTCTACCGCTGGTCAGCAGAAAGTGGCTGTGAAGAAAACCGAGACAAAGACCAGCAGCTCTAATGTTAGCCACACTTTACAGTCGTCTCATTTAGCTACTGCCAAGTGTGAGAAAATGCTACCCTCTGTTGGGGAGGATGCGAGTTATTGGGACACGCATGGTCTCACCATAAGCCAAGATGAGGTTGGGACAACGAAAACAAATGTATCATCAGAGCATAGGATAGCTGTTAAAACTCCACCATGCAGAAGTCAAGAGGACAATGAGGTCCTCCAAAGTGAATGTAGTCCTTCTACGTGTGATGCAGTAATTCTAGCTCCAAGTGATAAAGACAATACATTATACCATGAGCCCGAGCGTGTGAAATCCGCTTTGGTGGAGGACGAGGAGGACTTCTATGATGAAGACCACATCTACGTTAACCAGGACTATCTAATTAACTGTGGTAAAACAGCATCGTATATAAATGTACAGTCCGATCCAGTAAAATTAGAGGAGGATGCCCGCATACTGGAAGATGACGAGCTGTACTATAACATAGCTCCACGCAGGAAAGACTTGGTTATTACTAAAGATGAGGACTTATACTCAGATACGACTGACATGACACCGCAATTAATGTCAAATTTAGAAGTGGGCCACACTCAAAACCAGCAGCATGCATGTGACGAGTATGACGATGATGCAGATGGTTATGCCACGACTCATGTAGTTTACCAGTAACCACTGCCTCTAACCAATGGACCTGATTCAATTACCAATCGTTATCTTACATGTTTAATTACGTCATGTTCCATGTTTCATCTGATATCAGATAGTGATCTTAAACGGCCATCAATCCAAAGAGAGAATCAACGAAAATACATTAAAGGGCGGGTTGTGGTGGACCTCGCCTTAATATTAACCCTTACAGCGCGGGGATCTTAGTGGTAACTAAGATACTTATAATGATTTTAAATGAAAACAAAACATTTCGTCTCCATGGTTAATACACAAATAATTCAGCGCTTTAAGGGTTGAAGTGTTCGACTTGTAAAGTGTTGATCAATTCCTGATGATTATGAAGTTTATTTGTAATAAAAAAAGTTTACCTTTTATTTGTAGCTGGAAAGTGCGCAACCTATTCAAGCTTCAATGAAAAATGTCTAAAATTGAAGACAATAGAACAATCCAGGTTTTATATGGTATTATGTGGTATACCTCGGTATACCACATGCAAAATACCCACATACACTATGATAATAATATCTCCGAACAAATACTAGATTAAGGTAAGCACAGCGCTAACATGAATAGTCTATATAGCATGCATGCTAATTTAGTCATTTAACTTTGCGATGTAGCCTCTAGAAATCGGTTGCTTAGCTTATAATTTTATATATCATGTGTTTTGATTTTACCAGTGTTCAACACATAGTTATATTGACTAATAATGTCAAAACAATGCCAGGCAATTTAGTTTATGAACAATAGGCCTATGCCAGGAGAAACGTGTCGTTTTGTAAACATGAACGACGAAAATGGGATAGTTCTGTCAAAACACAAGATGGCAGAGGAACGGTACATGTATAAATAACAGATTGCCAATGTGATTTATCAGTCACATAGCTATCGGTCCGATAATTTAAACATAATACATAACGTTGCTTGTCTGCCTGCTGTGATTGGTGTATTTAAATCAGTACCACCATCCATGACAATTATATATATATATTGATCCGAAAATATTCATAACTTTCAGCTTTCTATTAAACCAAACTATACAATCTATTGTTTCCTAATATTTTGTATTTAACACCGTCTCCTCACCATTGACATACCACAATCTACGCCTTTGATATGGATATATTGACTGTACTTTTATAATAAATTATATACAATAACTCTGACTGGTCTGCAATGTTGTTGAATAAACTATTATTTGAAATATTATCACCGGCAAAATACACTATTCCCTTACATGTTTGTGTCCATTTCATGCTCTGAAATAACGCGAAAGAGTCGTTACGGTATATGCCTATGTATATAGCCATTGGACCAATCATTATTAGTCAATGAATCATTTGGTAATGAAAACAGCAACAGACTGATGTCATAACCACTTTCTCTTTTGAACAAGTGAACATGATAAATTTCCCTGACTTTTCCCTATTTTGAAGCACTTTTATCAAATTTCCTGACTTTTCCCTGACTGGAAAAGTTGAAACTCATTTTCCAGGTTTTCCAGGGTGGCTAGTAACCCTAGATATACAATTTTGGCTTTTGGATAATTTTAAGTCTGGTTTATTATTTTGCTTTGTCTCTTTAAATAATCATATTATTGTACAAATGACTGGCATGTATAATAAAGTATTCATAGGGCTTAAGCAATAAAATAAAATTTAATATTTAACATATTTTTGATTTTTTTATGAAAAATGGAAATGTCATCATTTTTAGAATTTTTCTGAATTTTTACAATCAGACAGACAGACAGACAGATATTTTATTGACAGAAAAGAAAAGTCATTACAAACTTATTTGTCATAGAAATGTAAGAGATATATGTACATGTATATACAAGATTGTTAATTTGTTAAAATCGTATAACAATGTGCATGGTATGACATACACAACTAAAATCATGTTAACAATCAAGATCAACTTAATGTCTCACTATACTTCGCAAAACCTGCCCACGCCACATCTGCATAATATAATATAAACTCAATGAATATTATGTAATTACACTAAGACCACATTTTTCCAGTTTTAGCGACGCAAAAAATCATAATAAGAAAAAAAATAATGTCTCACTATACTTCAAAGAACCTGCCCACGCCACATCTGCATAATATAATATAAAATCAATGAATATTATGTAATTACACCAAGATCACATTTTTCCAGTTTTAGCGACGCAAAAAATCATAATAAGAAAAAAATATTTGTTATCATATTTTCTCAGTTAAAATCGTCAGACCATTACAAATGATAAACATTAAACCGTAATTTAGTAACGTATTATTTTATTTAAAAAACCTGTCTGGCATTAAAAGGCATGACATAATGATGCTATACATTATTTCATGTTTAGAATTGCATCATTGTATTACTTATCAACTGCTATGAAACTGCTATTGCAATTTCTACTTCACTGCGACTGAAAATCACCCTGTTTTAAACCTACATGATTGTGTAGGCCTTGTAAACAGTTCAAATAATGTCAAAGCTCAATTAAATTCATTCCTTAACTCATAGCAGTCTAAGTCCGAGCCCAGCTCGGACCTGGAATTTATGACGCTGCAGTCTAGGTCCGATCCCAGCTCGGACCTAGCAACAATGCTTAGACATCCACTAGATGACATCACTTGCGCAACTATGAACACAACATGGGGAACCTAGACCATAAAGGGTTGATTTATCTGCGGCACAACCGTTTCTGAACTAAAAATAAAACTCCAGGTTTAGCTGAATACGAGGCTTTCGGTATTTTACAGATGAAATGGGAATGTCATCTCAAAATATAAAATATGATATGCCCCTCAGGGAATTCAGAAAGATTACTATATCCCATGATAATACATTATTTACGCTATTAATTTGTGTGCATAGACCTATTGAATGCTTATTCGAACCGTCTGTGATGTATTTTTATATATTTTATATGAATTGGTATTATGTTGTACTCCTGAATCTCCGTGGATCTCAAAAATAACATTTTTAAACAAAATTTCCGAAAATTTGACCACCTAATCAGCATATTCAAAATGGCGGTCGGTTACCATGGCAACATTACATTGGCCAATTAAATGAAGTGTATTCTGGTTATATATTGTATGTCTGTTCCTGTGGTGTATGGGAAAAACATATGCCATCATTCTAAATTTATATTTGGAGTATCAGAATATGTCTCAAAATTACAAAAATGGCCAGACCACACAGACGTCCAATGCACGCAGGGGCCAATGACCTGGTTTTTAAGACTACACCTCTTCAATTTGTGTATTTAAGGTCAGAATAATCACATTCGGTACTCCAGAGTTTTTAGGTGTTTTGTGACGTTGTCCTGAGCAACGCCAGGTCAAGGGGTCAGGATCTCTCAATTTGTAACGCTAACATCAAACAAGAACAGGCGTAAAAGAACTACAATATAACTATGGATTTGATCTATTCTATACATCTATTCTAAGCGTTGAACAATGACAAACTGGAAGGGTGTTTTGCCAAGCATTGTGTGGGCTTGATTTGGATTTTGTATATAGACAAGATCTAAATTGGAGTTCAAGTTCAGCCCCCAAACACATGTCATAAACTCATGCCATGGCCAGTCCATAATAACCAATACACACCTTCTGATTCCCGCGTTTTATCACAGCTCTGACATCTGAGATAAACATCATCATGTCCAACTCTAATCTTATTAGGCCTACATCTCATTATGAGGCCCAAAGTTACTGCTGGGACAGGGAATATCTAGATGATATATTGTCGGAGGCATTGTCTGAGAGTTCTAGAAGATATAAGTTGTTTCTAGGAGATGAAAACCCGTTAATGTCGTCATGCCTTGAACTCTTCAGGGAGTTGAATAAACTAGCAGCTGCAGTGTCCAGCCACCACGACCCGACAGTTGCACTGTCACGTCGCCAACTGTTTGGCCTGACACAGGTTATTTTCTTTCAGGGCAATGTATGAATGTTTTGACTTCTTAGTTAGCAAACGCCAACTACTCTGTGCCTAGCCTGGGCTATAGTAGACTATAGGCCTACCGGCACTAGGCTAAACAATGAATGGTGAAAATATGACTTAATTAGGCCCCCTAGTGGCCTAGACTAATTAATAGATCACTGTGGGCGTGCATTTGCTCTTGCCTCTTTGGTAAGGCTACAGGGGCGTCCACATTTAGAGGGGTTCTGACCGCCCCCTTGAGCTATCGATTTTCAATATTTTCCAGGGAACTCCCATATTTTTCCAAATATCACCTTTTGAACCCCCGCCCCCTTGACGGAAATTAAGCTGCGCACGCCCCTGGGCTAGTGCCTATACTAGACTGCCCTATAGGCCTAGTAAAAATCTAGTATAATCCTAGTAGGCCTATAATCTAATAACTATAAAGTAAGCCCTAAACTAGTAGGCCTACTAGGCCTAGTACTAGTAGGCAAATATGTCATTTTCTTTAGAAGAGTGTTTTTTGTGTTATCCAATCTGTATAAATACTGTGTAGGCCCTATACAAACGGCTAGGGGGTCTACAATGCCAATTACAAGCATGTAGCCTATAGCCTAGATCCAAGCTATAGGGGCCTACAGCCTAGATCCAAGCTACATAATAACCACAGAACTGGAATAGACTAGCTTGCAGATAATCACTTTTTTCATTTTTTTCACACTGCTCAGTCAGTGGCGGATCCAAGGGGGGGGGGGGGAGGTTTAAACCCTCCCCCCCTCAGAAAAAAATCATCACAGGGGTTTCCTTATGATTTGGTGATATAGGCCTACTGCGTGAGAAACAGTGCCCAATATGCCTTAGATTAGGCCTACATGAGAAAACCTTTGGAAATCAAAAATTTTCCCAGCCCTTGACTCCTTTAGTTTTCAGTGAAATATTTTTTTTTGTCCAATTTTAAACCCCCCCCCCCACTCATTGAAAAGCTAGATCCGCCCCTGTCAAGTGATTTTCACTACGGAACGAACGTAGGCCTATCTGGTATTTTCCCATATCCCACTAAATTGGAAACTGTTTGCATATTGATTTGATTTGATTTAAACTCAATCAGCTTTTCAGCTTTTTGACGGGCATCACTGTGTTATTACAGGAGCTCAACTCTCTCCTCAAAAAGAGGAGCACACCCTCACATTATAGTTCCCATTTATAAAATCTTGTCATTCTCCAAATTTCTTTTTTTCCCAATTTTTCAAATACATCATACTTTTCCAATATTTTCCCCATTTTACCCTTGTGATAATACTTTTTGTGCTCTTCAATACATAGGCCTACCAGTAGGCCTAATATTGATATTTTTATATAGGCCTATGCCTTAAGTATCTAAATATAGATATAGGCCTATGCCCCAAAAGGAGCGTCCATAATAAGCCTATAGGCCTATCTTGAGCAAACTGCCTTACTTCCCGCGTTTACAGGTCTACATGTCTGCTAAACAAGTATTTCACGTATTCGTAATTGCAGTAATTTAGGGCCTATTGATTAAATAGACAAATGTTCTCAAATGGGGAGCTACGGATTTTAAAACATCCAGGCCTAGTGGTAATTTAATATACTAGGTGTAGGCCTATATAGTCTAGACCAACACCATGTATATAGTAGGCCTATATATAAGCACACCACATCAATTAAAATGTAGGCCAGGGGCGTGCGCAGCTTTCTGTCAAGGGGGGGGGGGGGGGAGTCAAGTGTTAGACAAATATGGAGGTTCCGGGGGCTCGCAAAATCTCTGGATTTTTTTTAAATCTGCAGCTCAGGGGGGGGAGGTCAGTACCCCCCCCCCCCGGGGCACACCCCTGTAGGTCACTCTACATAGCGAATTTGTTTTTTTTATCATCATTTACTTCTTTCGTGAAAAGTAATTCTATCCTATTAACATAGCATGGCTTTATTTCAATTACGTCTGGGCTATCGTTAATTAATATCAATAGTAGGCCTACTAGGCCTGTATATATACCGTCTGGTGGTAACTAGAAAAAAATATGGCTCATAAATACCAGGGGGCGTATCCAAGGGGGTGGTTTTGTGGGTTTAACCCCCCCCCCCCCCCCGGGACACATAGCCTACAGAGGGACAAACAGTGTCCAATATGCCTTAGATTGCAGGAGAAAGCCTTTGAAATTAAAAAAAATCCCCGGGTAGGGCTTCTCGGACCCTGCGCTGCACTGAAATACTCCTCTGTCAAGTTTTAACCCCCTCCCCCCTCCCCCCGTCGGTCAAAAGCTAGATCCGCCCCTGAATACTCATAGGCTTTTATAGGGTTCTTTTTATAGGGTGAAACATCATCGTGTAATAATAATTATGTCATGACCCAACAAACACGAGACGTTGAACCATTACCACTTTAATGTTGGCCCATCGTCTGCAACGCTGGGCCAACATTAAAAAAATATTCGCTCAACATCTCGTGTTCGCTGGGGATCACCTATTAAAAGTGTAATTGCTAGGCTACACATACATTTTAATATTTTCACCTAGCAATCTAATACAGTAAAGTATTGGAGAGGGGGGGACTTATATAACTTTTCACCGAGTAGCCATTCAAAACTGTTTCCGGTGACGTCACTGCGTTTCACAGAATAATTGATAAAGGAAAAAATACGAATAACCACTGATAACATAGCTTTAAAAAAAATCAAATGCTCATTTAGTGCAAGAGCATTAGGGTTGAACCTGGAATAAAATTGCGGAAAGCTGATTTTTTCAGGAATGATACTTGGACATCTCCTCAGTTTTGCAGTTAGGAAAAAATCTTTAGGTGTACCTACTTATGTTTTAAGGCACAAAGAGTTTATCCATATGATCAGAAATGATATCAGTACTTTTCTCACGACCAAAAACCTCTCGTTGTTGAACCTAAAATGTATTTTTTAGCCAAACCCATGGCATATATCATTCATCATTCCTTTTCTTATCACCACAAATCCAAGATGGCGACCATGATGTCAAGCCCCCCCCCCCCCCCCCCTCCCCCCTCAGAAAATCACTTACATGTATGCCATAATCATATTGTTGAACAAAATTAAATTGACAACATACGAAATAACTGTACATTTTTTTATAGTAATGGTCCAGCTACTTGGCCAGGTTTATCAGATCAGTGGCGTATCCAGAAATTGACAGACGGGGAGGGGCGCGCCGTTCTCTACAATAATTCAGACTCACCACAGCTGTAGCGTAGCCACACTCTTATCTGCTCTAGGAGGATCCCACGAAAAGTTTGAAATCGAATGCTTCAAATGGTGCATTGTGGAGCATATTTTAGCCCAAATATGGTTGTTTTGGAGACCCCAAACAGGGGGGGGGGGGGGGTTGACGGCAGCGCCCTCTCTAGATCCACCACTGCGAATATCACGCATATTAAAGGTATTATCTGAAAAAGGCGACTTTAAATTTTCAAGTTAAAATTTTTCAGGTCCTACCCCTCCAAGAAAGGGTGGCCAACGAAATTTTCAAAGTTATCTGTTAGTTATTAAGTTGCCAATAAGCTCAAAAGATGCGTTTTGTATCCCTGGTGGCAATCCTTTGTTTTAACAATGCTCTATTGGTTAAATAGTTTTTGAGTTCTCGCTGGTTGTATAGCATCGAATGGGGCCGTGTTTAATGATTCTAGTCATGATCAAAGTCCTAGACATTCAACTTATAGCAGCCCTGCTGATTTTTGTCACCCAATGTTTATGAATTTCACACTTTAAATGATCACTATTGTATTACTTTTTATCGTCCATTTAAGAAAAAAATTTGATACATGCAATCACAAAATTTGGGGGTAGGCCAGTGAGGCCTATCAATTGACCTAAATTTTGGAAGTGATTCAAGTTTAAAGAAAGTTACAGTAAAAAAAGTTACAGGTCATCCCAAAAAGTGAATTTAGCGGTTTTTGCCTTTTTTTTGTTTTTTACACAACTCTGTTCATGTATTTAACTGTCAACTTGCCAATATATGGTCTATCGTCCAATTTGAAATACCAAAATGATGGCCATTTTCAAAAGCTTGCAACTTTTTATCTTTTAGATTCAGATCGTTACGATGTTGTTCAGTAACCATGTAAAGAAATAATGGGCGTAGTTAAGTTACTTATGGCCGATAGTCGGCCATTTTGAATTTGCTGGTTCAACATTTTCAGAGCATAGGCCTAATCCGTACCTAAAACCACACATATTTTTTATGGTAATGGTCTAGCTATCTGGCACGGTTTGTGAGAAATCACACATTAAATTTGATTATGGCCGGTCGTCGTCTGTTTTGAATTTGATCAAGTTTAATTTTTTAAGACTGAGAGCATATCACTACCGGAAACATTTTTTTATGGTCTAGCTATCCGACACGATTTGTCAGATATCAAGCATATTTAGTTAATTATGGCCGGTAATCCACCTATGGGTTCCCTACCCGACTAAGCCAAGCTACTCACATTGCGTGTAGCTCGGCTGCACTGACCGCCATTTTTCCACAGCTGCCCGTGTAAAAAAGACTTCGCCTACCGGTAAGACGGTAATGGTGTTGGCCCTAGTCAGCTAGCGCGCTCTGGTGATCACAGTAGAGCCAGGCCCGCTAAAACATGGCGGTCAGTGTGTCAGAGCCTTGCGATGTCATCAGGGTACGATTTTCCAAGATCTTCTCCAGAAATGAAATGTGTTTAGAAAACATGCATATTAAAGCTAATTTTGGCTGCTAGTCGGCCATATAAGCAGGCAAAATTCCCTAAGCCACAAAAAGCACATGTAGGGCTTACACTCCCTCAGGGTTGTGTGTGGAAAATTAAAGAAATCCAGACATGCTCTGGAAACGAAATGCGGACATTCGGGCTGTGGATAAAAAGCCCACATTTTGTACAAAATCTTACAAGTATGCCCCAAGTATGACAAAGAATATATCTACCTATTGTTTAACTTGCTTCTTGGCGGCCATCTTGGGAAATTACATTTTGGGGGCTTAAAACGAACAATTTAGACTAGCATCCACCCCAGTCTTAAATATGACAAAAAAATTAACAAGAAATGACAGCCAAAAGTTTCCGGGGCAGAAGTAGCAGATGTGGCCGGCCGCCTAAAAGGTGCACATGTTATCATGATTGGTCAAGTAAATTTTTATCCTCTGAAACAATGTATATATTTATTACCCATTCCCTAGATCTTCCCCATGGTTGAAGATGAAGTGCTGAAATGGGTGAGCGCCATCCAGCACAACTTGCGACCCGGTCATGGCAGGACGCCATACAAGGGCACTTTTAGTCGTGACATACCTGCTGCAGTGTTCGAGGCAATTTGGAAATACTGCCGAACATTAAGTGAGGTAACCAATCTATAACTTGTTGTTTATTTACAATTGACTTAAATGATTTAAAATTGAAATCTTTATTGTAGTAAGCGCTAATATTAATCTAAGGTAACCTACTGTACACTCCAGTCACATGAGCACTTTAAAAAGGATTAAATCCGGCATAACCATTATCCAGAATTTACCATGCGATCGCTCACATGGCATCACCAGTTCAGATTCGGGTTAAAATGAGATAACACAGGACATTTCCGCTCTAATGCAGGAGGTGGGGTAAAATCCTTATCCCAGATGAAGCCTGTAATTGACTATGTGCAAGATATCAAGAGTACCGAAATTAATCATAGCCAAAAATAGGTCATTTGGACTTTGATAAAGTTAAAATTTCCCGGGGTAACACTTATCCCTACCAGAAATTGTACATCTTGTTTAATAGTAATGGTCCACCTATCTGGCACGGATTGCTAGATATCAAGCACATGGGAAGTTATTATGGTTGATAGTCTACTATATTGAACTTTATCAAAATGAAATTTTTCAAGGCATATCCCTACCTAAAACTGCACATTTTGTTTTATAGTAGGCCTAATAGTCTAGCTATCTGGCCCGGTTTGCCATTTAGGACTCTATCTCATAATAAAATTAATAATGGCCAATAGCAGGCCTTTTTTAATTACATGGAGTTGAAATTACCAAGTGCATATGCCTACCTATAACCATACATTTTGTTTTATTGCAATGTTCTGGCTATCTGACACTACTTGACATAGATATCAAGCACATTAAAGTTTATTATGGCCGATCATTCATGGTGGTCAACATTAAAAAAACCCAAGTGGTACATCAACACATCCTCAGGTGTATGCAACATGAAAGAAATCCCCTCGTGGGTTTTAGAGATATGCTCCGAAAACGAAACGCGAACAGACACCCACAGGGCTGCCCAATTGTTGCTATGTCACACATCAGAGCAACAGACACAATGAAAACGCACAGAAGGGTTATATTGCGTGACAAGAAATCACTCCATAAATCGTACATGTCGGCAGGTTACATAATGGAATGCAGAGTCCGAAATAAGGCGATTCCGTGCGTCCGAGACAACCTTAATTGGTCTCGGACAACCTAATTAAATTAATGGGTTGTCCGTCGGACAACCAAATTTTATTTTATTTTTTTCCATTTTGGCAGATAAAAATATTTTTTGCCACTCCTATGTGAATATAGATTTCAAAAATGTGGATATTCATTTTGTTCACGTGTGTATAACATTACTACCCAATATATTCAGTTTGGTGAGGGTTAATATTCAACTATTAATTTAAAAAAGACGAAAACATACATATTCCCATGGCCGTTATTTTTTTTGATTTTACGAACAACTGATAATTCCTGCTGACAACCTGAATCTATCACAACCTGCGGACAATCTGTTTGAAATCCTTATTTCGGACCCTGGAATGGTATGGATGCAAAGTGATCCAAGTCCTCGTAGGCTACAGATTCTTTTTTCTGCCCTTTCTAATCGGTGTGGAACAAAACAACCCTCATGGGTTTCGATGATATACTGCACTCGCGATCGCGTCGTGAACCATAGATCTATTTATTTATCTGTTAGGTTTATTTACCTATTATAAATGCAATATCCAATTCATGATCGTTTCCTTTAAAAAAAATCACAAAGTTTAAATACTTTTAGATAGCAGTGAAACAGACGCCCGCCACAAGGACCTTCAGTTTCAACAATATTCACCAGTTGAGAACATTGTTGGGCCTGGTTAACATCAAGAAGAGGAGAAAAAGCAGGGAGGAGATGATCACAAAAACATTTGCAAGCGGGGAGAAAAGTGAGGTTATCATCACTGAAAAAAAGAAGATGATATTTACGTTTAACGTTAGAAGGGGCAAGATGTATTGCAGGTTTCACTATGGACATTTTAATTCTTTTGGATTTCCCCAGCATATATAATTCATAAAACAATTTAAAAAAAGCATTTTAAATATCCACCTTTTATTCTCTATATATGTTTTTTTATATATTCATGATTTATCAACTTTTGCATATAAACAAAAAAAGGACAAAATAGTCCACTTGTTCACATGCGTGTGCACAGCAGATGTCAGCAATAATATCGTGAATCTTGTATTCTTTGTGCTGTATTCAAATGTACATGGTGTAATCTCTGTAACCACAACGGGTGGATATTATTGGTAAGGACGAGGGAAAAAGCAGAGCATTGATTCACAGTGTCAGTTTGACAGCAACGTCAATAAAAAAAATATAATTACACAGTTACAACAGCTGCTGCGGGCAACCACCCTACTGACAATGGAAAAGTGACATTCGCAATACAATTTGAAGTTGATTTTTATACATATAAACGTGTCATCCTGTAATTTCCATAATAATGGCTGTCAATAGCATGTTCTACTGCATAATATGTAGGCTAAATACAACACAATAACGGTTGCAATTGTAAACTCAACAGTTGCGATATTGCACAACATGTTGCAGTGAAGCAATTACTTGAAAAATTATTAAATTTATTAAAAAATTAAAATTATTAAAAAAAAATATTAACAGTTACAGCTTTTAATTTAATGACTAGCTCTCATTCTCAATCAAGTACATGTGTATGTAGCATTTTTGACTTTTATTTTAAACTGAAAATTCTGAATATAGAGATGTGTTATCTACAAGTTATTTACAAATTCTCATATAATTATGTGCTATAACAACAATAAGTAAAAGCAGCTGCAGACCTGCCAAACAATATCAAAATCAGTATGTATGACAATCGAAGATATGCGATGTGTTCATTGTTTACTGGCAGCTGAGACAATGTTTAACTCTCAACCCCTAGAACGTGGGGATCGACTTTAGTCGTCAGAATTTGACGCCTGTAGACGTCAAATTCTGACGGCTAAAGTTGATCCTCTCACTGTAAAAGTGAACACATTTATAATGACCGGAGATAAATAACATATGTAATAAAATGAAGCGGAAAGAACTAATTAAATCATTTATGATGATATCGAATTGAAAAAACCCTTTGGTCTCCATGATTTATTTTAAAATATGTCAGCGCTTTAAGGGTTAACGCGCTAAAATAGTTTTGTTTAAAACAAGGGAACCAAAGAGTTTCTTTCGATTTGAAATCATCATATACATGTCCTAGTTAACTCTTTCCGCTTCATGTGAATAACTACGGCATAGTTCTACGACCATTATAAATGTTTTAATTCTATCAGTGCGCGAATCGTCTTTATACGTCAAAATCTGACGTCTTTAGATTTTGACATATAAAGACTTTATACATCAAAATCTGACATCTCAGATTTTGACGTATAAAGACACTGAAATGGCACTGAAAGGGTGAAATACAGATCAAATGTTGATGAAAAAAAGCCAGAGAAGCAAAGTAACAACTTCTTGGTTTAAAAGTGCATTAAACAAAATTCAATTGCACATAAACATATATTCAATTTATATCAATATATATCAATAAATACAATAATTACAACAATACTTGAAAAAGGGAATCCAATAAGACCAGACATTTTTTACCATATGTTTTACATGCCCGCTGACATTGCTTTAATCATTTTATAAATAAAAATGCATTTCAATTTACATATTTTTATTGCACGTAATGCTGACTTTCATGTAAGGTGTCAAATAAAATCATATCTGAAATAAATTTCCTGTTGTACTTTGCTGATTTCAAGACAGAATCAGTCGACTAACTTCTATTGCTGATAAACATATTCTTTGCAGTTGTTTTAATGAACATTTGAATTTTCTAATTTACATATAATACATATACCTGTACATATGAAAGTCTGAACTGTAAGATTGATTTCTATTTCCATTCAAATTCCCAACATAGATTTATTATATTTTTATAAAATCCATCCGTGAAAGATAAGGTAAAAAATGTCCAGACTAAAACATACAATATTTACCCTATGTTGCTTAAATTTAGGGCCAACGTTGTTAGGGTGGTCCTAGAATTAACTGACATTGAATAAATCTTCCATGCTTCCTGTGAAATAACACCGAACCAAACGACTACTTCATTGCCTGAAATATTGATGTAGCGTTATATGAAAGCGACACAATCAGGCTAAAATCATCAACAAATCGGGTATTTTAATTTGCTTCTTAATATGGCCATATGATGTGAACATGTCTATAGACTAGAACTGCAAAAGTTTTTAAATTTTGAGTCGCGCATTTACCAGTTAAGCGAGATATAAAGACTAAATCCCTGTATTTGTTATTTTGGACTCGCATTTCCGAAATAAAAAATCGGGAATTTTGTTTTTATATCTCGCTTATCTGGTGAATGCGCATCACAAAAATGAAAAAACTTACACAATTCTAGTCTATGGACATGTTCACATCATATGGCCATATTAAAAAGATAAAATAAAAATACTAATTTTAAGATGATTTTAGCCTGATTGTGTCGCATGAAACAAGAACATACATCAGCGGAAAGTATAATTTTCACCCTCTTGGAAGTTTTGGGGTGTGGCAAGGATAAATTTCATACAGATGATCAATTGCTAAATTTAGCATCAAGCATCAGGAGTGTTAAGATACACTGTGTGTGTAGGCTTATGTATCACAATAGTTGTATACTCAAGTATCAAAAGGTATGGTGAGACCGATAAAGCAAGGTTAAAAATAGCATACAGCTTTAGTTTGTTCAGTTTTTATTCACCATATGATGCTCTTAGCAATGGCAGAGCAGAAAAGTGACAGGAATTGACAATTTACTTGCTAATGACATCTGATACATATTTTAAGCGAGAAAGTTTTGCGATACATTGATTCAGCCCAACACTCCAGTGCAGCATGCCTGCATGCATGACACATGATTTGTTAATAATTCATTCACAGATGCTTGGTCATGGGGAAAAATCAGCATGTTCTTCTGGGAAGACCACATGTAGAGGTCATATCATAATTCTGCAAGTTAAACAAATTTGAAACAAGAGGCCACCCGACCACGAAATTCCCTGTTACGCCCGCGTGATAAAAATTTTACAGGGTGCATCCTTCCCTAAACTCTCACTATCTTTCAGTGATGGTCTAGCTATTGAGCAGAGTTTGCAATGTATATCACAGATATCAAAGTCAATGATGGTCGCAAGTTGGCCATTTTTTTAATTGCTCAAGTAGACATTTTTGAGGGTATATAACTCAATGAAATCACACCTTTTGTTTCATAGTAATCATCAAGCTATCTGGCACAATTTTACCCATATTATTATCAAAAATGGCTTAAAAATGGCCACTTTGAATTTTACCAATTGACATTTTTCAAGGCATATCTCTGTAGACCTGAAACCGCACATCTTGTTTTATAGTAATGGTCAAGCTATCTGACACGGTTTGTCAGGTATCGTTCATATTAAAGTTAATTATGTTTGATAGTCACCCAATTTTTAATTTGATCAAGTTGACATTTTTCTAGGCCATATCCCTCCCTCAAACCGCACATTTTGTTTTACAGTAATGGTCCAGCTATCCGGCATCGCTTGCTAAATATCACACATTGAAGGTAATTAAGGTGGATAGTCAGCTATTTTGAATTTGATCAAGTTGAAATTTTAAAAGGCATATCCATAACTAAAACTGCACATTTTGTTTTAAATAGTAAAGATTTAGTTATCTGGCACGCTTTGTCAGATATTGGGCTGTTTGGGCTATCCACCTGAAATAAATATGTTTTAACTTCATACATATATATATTCCCCAGATATTGAAATAAATATGTTTATATGTATATCTGGCATATTACAGTTAATTTTAGCCTGCAATAGGTCATTTTAAATTTAATCCAGTTAAAATTGTTCAGGACATATCCCTACCTGAAACTACACATTTTGTTTTATAGTAATGGTCTACCTGTCTGGCACGTTTTGTCACATATCAAGCATATTTAAGTTTTTAATAGCCAATAGTCTGTGATTTTGAATTGAATAGAGTTGGAATTTTTGCAGGGCATATCTCTACCTGAAACCGCACATTTTGCTTTCATATAAATGGTCTAGCTATCTGACTCGGTTTGCCAGATAACAGACATATTGGGCTTACTATGGCTGATGGTCGGCAATTTTAGTAGGTCAAAGTTATAAACCCTATAAGGCACATCTGCACCCCCTAAGGGATTTGTGTGTCCAATACTGAAAAAATCCACCAAATAGTTTTTATACATCTTCCCAGGAAATGCAGTGCAGACATACGGGAAGCGTGACGTGAAGCCGAACATCCAAAGGAAGCGACGACAATACCTCCCGCCCCTACTTTGTCAGGGAGATAAAAAACACATAAAATCTAGAAAAAATCAGTCAGATTGCATAGAAAAATATGGATGTAGTTATAAAAGATGCAACTTGGGCAATGGACTCAGCAATGTACAGTACTGCTCATATTTAATTGCCCTTAAAAATACTGGAAAAGTGAACCCGACTTTAACAGGAAATCTTCCCAAGGCAAATTTCTCAATTGAAATCATACCATATACTTCAAAGCCAGGTTTGATTCTGGCTGTGAAGTTTTTGGTGTGCATCCGATTGTAAATTTCCACAGAGATAACTACTTTAAAAAAATTCTCCGAAACCTTGGGGGAAATTTCCCATAAAATTCTCGGAAAATCTCCACAGGGCCATTTAATATGAGCGGTACTGTATTCGTACCGTCCTGGTGACAACATTAACAAGAAAAAATAATGAAAGTGGGAGCTTTCAATTTTCTTTTTAATGCGTCCGGTTGAGCTATTGCGCATGTTCCACAGCTTCAAAAAACTTTTAGCTCCTTGAGTACTATTCATTTCAATAAATACCATAGTCAAATCCAACCGCCTTTGGGGTATACACCAACTTTCATAGTAACAGTGTGGCTATATATCATGAACGATTCTCAAGATATATTGCAAAATTTATTTCTTTCATATATTATGCCATATATTTTCAGAGCTGCCTACCTCTAAAAATCAAAGTGTGTATTTGACATTTATATTTGGAGTACAGATGGGTGATTATGTGTACAAATTTCCAATAAAAATCTCTACAGAAAGAATTACACAATTTAAAATCTGAAATGGACTTTACTAATGACACCAGCAATCTAGATGAACTGTAAAAATAAACCTGAAAACATCGGCTATTTATAAATACAGTACAAGATAAATTATGTGCATTTATAAAGCACTTGACAAAATCAAAGCATCAAAGCAGTGACTTTGTGTGAAAAATGTGTAACGGTAGACAGCTCTGTATATCAGACAAAGGTGAATGAATAACCAGTGGGTGAAATTACAACTACAACTACCTTTGCTCTAAAGAGTAAAGATGGGAATGCTCAGGGCTTACAAAATGTAATGCCAAGATGCACATGAAAGTTGATTACTTGATTAATTTAATTGACTATCATAATTGGTGTACCAAGCAACCGATACCATGTATTTGCTGTTCGAATAGAACTTTGCAAACTAATGAATACCGGTATATAGTTATTATGTGAAAGGGGAATCTGTGTAATATACATCTTTATGAATATTGGTGGTTATAAGCTGCAGATTTGTGAGCAGAGCTACAATAAACCACTCTAAATTATATATTTTAATACTTTCTCAAAAATGTGGTGTATTACCTCCATTGGTCAATGAGGTATGGAATGACCAGCATGTTATATGAATGTCCAAAAAAATCCACATCTGATCAGAGACTTTCAATGGTACATCATGATTCAAATCTGTGGTGAATAATCATGAAACCACTACCATCACCTGATTCGGTTGCCATAAGCATAAGTATATTACACAGAAAAACTGCATAACCAAATGGTCATGCGATAAATATATAATTGTGATGATGTAGGTCAACAAGGATGTGGTGCATTTTTAAAAACCAGATAGAATGGATGTTAAAAACTTTAAACCCAACTGCGATCAATGTGACAGGCACTGAAACTGTTCAAATAAATAGACAGTTTCACAATTATAAAAGTTAGAAGTAATCACCAACTAATTGGCGACTTGTCTTTTGTTGAGAATAAGGTACAACTGAAAGGTCATTAATGTGTAAGCTTCTCAATATTGGTGAAAAATCTTGAACAGTCAGTGAATTCACAGAATTAATAATCCTTGTGAAACATGTTCAATAAAAGTTACTCTCAGATGACGTATAAATTGATTAAAAAAAGTGAAACTTTCAGCCGCGGGTAAAATTCCCATAAAATTTTGTATTATATTTTAAAATGGTAAAAGTGATATTCTGACCTTGAGGAGGAAGGTGAAGTAATTTATTCTACATTATTAGGTGGGGCACCACTTTCTCACATCAAAGGCAATGTAGCCTTCTTTGCAAGCATCCTTGATGTCCAGCATCTGCTGTGCATCGCACACACAGCAAACGCCATCCTGCTTCATACGTCCGCATGAGCAGTTACCAGGCAAACTGCAGAAAGAGGGAACAAGCAAATCGTTTTCCGAATGAATGAATCCACTCTTTCTGCGGTACGTGTCACAAGATGGCACTGATTTAGGGAGCCATATCAAGTCGGCAAACTCATGCCGAAAAACAATTTCCCATCGGTTCTCAGGCTTCAACCCAGGAGTATGTTGCATGTATCGCAACAGTTGCTGGTGCTTGGCCTCTCGGCCTTGCATTGTGTTGAGGCCTAGCCCATATCCGAAAGCATTATACATGTCCCTTGTATGAACCGGAACAACTTGGCCAAGTGTCCAAACTGTCAAGTTCATACGTAAAAATAGGGCATGTACTCTGTAGTACATTTTACATGCATGATCTAATCTACACAGATCTTGCTCTGAGATATGGACCCTGGTGAAGATGGCTGCACTATCCCGAAGCATTTGCCCTGCATATGCTAAGACATACATCTTGAATGGCAGCTCAGGAAAAACTGATTCATTGAAAAATGCATAATAATTCTGACAAAATTTCCTGGACTCTTCACCAGTGAACCGAATGGTGGGAGGCTTGCTCACTGAGGCATCCTCCATAAACCACCTAGCAATTTTGTTGAACAGCTTGCCAGCACGGATCTCTTTGCGTAGAATTCTAAGGTACTGAGCAAAGGGTGCCTCATCCGGTAGTTGGAACACTGTCTTAGCCTTTCTAAGAGTAGCAGCATCTGTTGTGTCAAGAACAACAAGAAGTACCTCGTGGTTCCAACGTTGCCAGGCAAGGTTCATGATGTGTAAAGGTTCTACCTTGGCTTTCTTGATAAAATCACTCAAAGGAGGTAATGTCTCTTGGCGTGATTTCAAGTCTGCTATAAATTTTGTAACTTTTGCCCTAGGTGTTTTATCTGTTTTGAATTTTGCTACAGCTGCTGCATCAGACAGTTGTTTATCATAAGACCAGGGCCGCCAAGAATGCTCTGGGCCTTCACCAAATGTGCCTGTGGGCTGATTAATGTTAGCATTGGTAACATTGCCAAAACTGGAAGGATACGTGGCTGCATTAGACAGCTCACCAGAGGCTGTAGCCAACCACTTTTGATCAGATGGAACAAGGTCAACTGTGAATGTAACCTCCATCCCTGCTACCATGTAACTTTTCTGTTGTATGACCTTCATTTCTGACGTTGCATTACGGACAACTTCAATAAACGGGGTCGCGCTCTCATCAATATTTCCTCCCACCAGCAAGAAATTATGTCTTGCTGATGCTACTCTACTCACTGTGTTCAACACAGAAATCACGAAGGAGGTGGCCGTTTCATTTTTCCCAAATGGTGCCCCATCAGCACCAATTGCGATCCTGAAATGACCTTCCCTCCCTCCAAACCAATCCAGAAATTGATGATGCTTGTCCATATGCAAATACATGTCGGCAAGCCTCAGCAACAGGGTCTCCAAACTCCTTTGACATCCTGCAATGGATGTCATTGGTGTGGCCTCCAGTTGGGAGACATGGATGGTTTGTAGCTGCTTCACCATACATTTATATGGCAAAACAGCTTGCAATGAGTTCACCGACATTGATTTCATGGTATCAACATCAGCAGCACGCAGCTTGCTGTATTTCACCTTAGAAATCAATCCACCATCATACAATACCCTGGCACTGCGTTCCAAGGGGGACTGTATAATGGGGGTATGGCTAGAATTACTCGGTAAATGCGGTAAGACTTTCTTTTGGAAAGTCTTGGACCTGCCTATGTATGAGATAATCTCCTCCGAGGAGCAGAAGTGGACCAAAGCCGCCCAAATTGCATCTTTTACTGACTGTTCCTGCTCACATTTGCTATCATCAATACAGGCATTAACTAACTTGATGGCTTCAAAAGTCTGATGTAGTCGTTTGGTTTGGTGTGCTAGTTGCAGGTGGTCACAATTTTCGATATCCGATCTACTGCCCTTTTCAATCCTGCTACTGAAGCTACCCAAGGGTCTGGAAAATTTACTCCGAGAACCTTGGAAAGCTCCAGCAGCATCTCCCTGGCCACCTGCAGCTAGCATTCCGACTCCCTTTTTCAACACTTTTTCATTCACGAGCTGTACATTATTTGGCTGTGAATCAATGCGACGCTTTTTAGCCCAAGACCCAATATTAAAGTGGCCATTTGAATTTCCAGAAACAGTAGTCAACTTCACATAGCTGTGTTCAGACCTGAAATAATCATAAAACACATCATTAAAGTTTCAAAATCATTGAACAGGTAGCAGTCTTTATGAATTAGCCAACTATGATTATTAAGTATTAAATCATAAAATTACCTAATGAGAAAGGGATGTTTTGTAAGACAATATTGCATAAACAAATCTTATATGGAAAAATTAAAGAGGAAGGCTATAAAAGTACATTAGGACCCATTTCCGCTAGTTAGCTATTTTAAATTTAACACTTATCCTGCAGATCGCGGCAAATGCAACATAATTATGCTGTGTATACATAACTGTTTAATGCTGCTGAATGCAGCATTTGTCGTCAACGGGAATCCATGACAATGGCGTCATTCAGCATGACTATCTTCGTGCTATTGCCTAATGTGGCAGGGATGTTTTGTAAGACAATATTGCAAAAACAAGTCTTTGATGGAAAAGTTAAAAGTACATTTGGAACCATTTTCAATAGCTAGCCATAGGGCATATCCCTATCTGAAACCACACATTTTTCAATAGGTGCACAAACATTACCTTAATTAATAAAGACACTCATTCAAAAGTGGAAAATGTAAAGAGCGACTTCGGCATTTGTTTGTACATGGTGTACATTTGCATACAAGTTTTTCAATAAATCATGTTAACTATGTAATATATGAGTAATTGGTGTCATTTTTCAACATCTTATGTCTTATTCTTATGTATAAAGTGTCAACCTATGTCAGCGTCCATATCAACCTGTTTGAACACCCGGATGCACGGCACACAATTAAATTTGATGTTCATAATTTGAATATTTTATGACAAGTCAACAGTTTTTTACATTTCTCAAAATATACTGGTACTTGAAAATTATCCAGGAAAGTATGTGCTCATATAAACACTGTTGGTGACACTTACAGACAATGAAAATCTTCTTCAAGAAATGACATTCCTTTCAATAATTTTTTAAAAGCAGTTTTAATTGAATTATATTGAATTCAGAATCATTTGTTGATAATTTTGCAAAACCTAACCTAATATGATGAGAAACAAGTGCACATTTTTGGAAAAACCAATGCAACAAATTCTGTGTGAACTAAATGTTTTACAATGAATGCCTTTTCATGAAAATTATTTTTCATTGTCAGATAGTTGAATAATGGCATTCTGAAATTAAAACAAATAAAATAAAAACATACTAACCAGTCAATCATTTGCTTACAATATCACAAAGCCACAGTTCCACATTTGGTAAAACTGAGCTCACAATGAGATATCAGAAGTATGAAGAGGTGCTTTTAAGCCATTCTGTATCTTCTTGCCTAGTCTTGAATCCTAGTCTTTCATGAAACGGCTTATTGCACAGAATTAACAGTCCTAATTTTTCTTACAATCAATTTTTTTGACATTTAACTATTAATGATTGCAATAATTTCCAGATTCAGGAAAATAATGCTGGTAATTGGGCAACATGGCCAAGATTGCTTGACATTGACGCATGCCTAATGAAATCTGGGGATTGAACCGACAGATGAGGGGTTTCCAATGTATTTTTACTGTTTATGCATTTACACAACCGATCCCATTTGATTACCCGACCGACCTTATTTGACCTTGATTTTTTTTCTCATAATGTCCCTCCTCAATTTGTTCGTCTGGTGTGTATTTTTGTGTAATCAGCCACTTTGGGGCAATTTGGCAGTTTTCTTAGAAGTTGAATTGAAAAAAAAGTTACCCTGGTTACCCTCTTTTTCAGCGATGAAACCATAGTCCCCACAAAATATATAAATGTACCCTGTTAAGGAAGGCAGTGTAATTAAAAACAGAGGTAGTTTTTGCCTTATAACATTGATCTCTTCAAATATGAATTTTCTCAATATGATTAAAACTGACAAATATTAACTAAAAAATTTTTATTGTACAATCTTACAGCGTATACACATAAATATATATAACACTGATTCATACACAATTACATGAACACATTACATTCATAAATAAGTAAATAAATGCTTGCTCTATCATTGTCTATGGCTTCAGAACTTCTCATTGTCAAAAACTGAAATCATATATAATTGAAGTTTGTTACAGTAAAGTGTCAGGGACCTTTAAAGTCGTATTTGAATTTCTGCCCAAAATTAACAAAACAAACGAAAAAATTAAAAACAAAAATTACACATCTAAACTTAATTTGTTCCTATATGATGAGACTGGTGTGACAAAAAATGACATTGTTAACCATCAACACAACTATCTATATTCATGTCACAGTGAATCAAACAATAAATATGACTGAATAATTCCGCTTTAAGAACTTTTCACTAGGGCTAATGCTGTTGATTTTTTCAAGTGAAATTAAAAATTGTTAATAACAATCATAAGACATACTACAACATAAAATAAGAAGGAAAACTTCAAAAGCTAGCCAGCAAAAATTTGGGATTGTTATAAGGCTGGCCCCAAAGGCTCATTCGGACAGGTACATATGAAATGCTTCTAACTGTTCAAAGGAATGTCCTGTGCAGTGCTGTCTACGGTAGTGTGCACTATAAAGAACCCTTGAAATCATTCAATGATAGAAGGGCATAGTCCAAACTCCAGGCTTTCTCCTGTCGCGATATAGCCATGATTGTGCAGAAAGCAACATAAAGCAATATTCACTCATTTGGGATTTATCTTTCAACAGAATCAAAGATATAATTCAGTGCAATGAGAAGGCTGAAGCTACAAAATTACCAGGTACATAAATTATTCAATTCCTGGATGCTGCCATATGCAAAATTTTCAACCAAACATTTATAACACAGTTCAATTCAAGATAATCACTTCTCAAATCGATTTATCTAGAGCTATTATCAAGATTGTTCGTACATCACAAACATCAAGAAATATTCTTAAAAAGGTGGAGCATTGAAGACGTACAGTAAATCCATGATGTAGATGTAGATCTGTTCTGCAATAAAGAATATCATCATAAAATCAATAGCATGTTTAAAACTCTGTGGATATACTATATGTGTATCATTAATGAAACATGGCTCAGAACATTATTGTGAGTCCCCAGATAATTAGACAGATCATCAGAAATTGATGACATAGTTTTTTGGTAGATGCTTATTTTTTAATAACACAAAATTGGAAATGTTTTTTTTCCATAAATAATATTATTTCTCACTCATTTGAAGCCGGAAATTGTGTTAGCAATTCTAGCTTGAAATGAATGAAAAATACTCACAAACAGCTGTCACCCACCCTTTGAGGGAGCTACAATTTTACTGAAATCAACAAGAATAACCACCATCAAATTGATAAAAGGTAATGGGCTAAGTGGTTTCTTTAATGGAAGCACAGGACATTTTTTCGCCATTAGCAATATTCAGGGAGTGTCACAGTCACCCACTGGGCATTTGCAAATATTCAACACCAGGGGTCTCTGTCGTCTGTTACGTCCCCGTCTGCAATGAGCAGCCAGCAATTCATAAATAAGGCACAAGCGGTGAGGTAGATCGTGATTGGATAGTTGTGTTTACATGCTAAGCACAATTTTTACTACAGTGAAACCTGAGTTCAACGACTCCTGAGAGGAACGACTTTTTGTCACCAACGACTTTAATTTTTGGCATGGATGATCAGTTTGATGTTGTTATCGACCTGGGACCAACGACTTCCTGTCTGACGGGACTTACAACCTTCATAATTAGGCAGGGGGGCATTTTTCCACCTGTGTTAAGCAAGCTCTAAATATTTATGACATTGATTTTTAGGTGTGTGACTCCTGTCATCAAAAGGTGGCTATGATTTTTAACAGAGTTACTTGCAGCGTTAATGTCGGAACCGCCGCCAGTGTGTAATGAAACAGTGTTGGGTCGGCACAGTATGTTGCTGCCACTTGGTATAGTGACTGTCTGCAATACTAGAGACTGGAGTTACAGGTTGGCTCCGCGCTGAGCTAATGTCTCCAACATTGGGTCGCCGGTGAGCCATTGTACAGTTTTTTGTTATTGCATGAGAGTAACATTTCCAAATTTGTATGACAGTTTTTTGGTTCACGTGTCATAATCCTGTTTCGATCTGGGGACTGAAGTAGAGAGACACTGGTGACACGAGTGAATTAGCTAAAGCATATCACAGGGTCACAAATTAGTGTGTAACAGTAATTCAACTTTAATGTACAGTGTTCTTGTAGGAATATGCTTTTTGTAATCTTTCGTTTTAATGCGACCTCAAAATATCTGGGTCAAAGATGCACTGAATTCAGACACCTTTCCCAATCATGATATTTTGATTGACGACTAATTCAACCTTAATGTACAGTATTCTTGTAGAAATATGTTTTTCGTAATCTTTCGTTTTAATGCGACCTCAAAATATCAGGGTCAAAGGTGCACTGAATTTAGACACCTTTCCCAATCATGATATTTCGATTGACAAATAATTCAACTTTATTGTTCGATGTTCTTGTAGAAAAGATTTTTATGTAATCTTTCGTTTTAATGTGGCCTTGAAAAATCCGGGTCAAAGGTGCACTGAATTTAGTCACCTTTCCCAATCATGATATTTCGATTGACAAATAATTCAACTTCAATGTACAATGTTCTTGTAAAAAAGATTTTCATGTAATCTTTCGTTTTAATGTGGCCTCGAAAAATCCGGGTCAAAGGTGCACTGAATTCAGACACCTTTCCCAATCATGATATTTCGATTGACAAATAATTCAACTTTAATGTACGATGCTCTTGTAGAAAAGATTTTTATGTAATCTTTCGTTTTAATGTGGCCTCGAAAAATCCGGGTCAAAGGTGCACTAAATTTAGACACCTTTCCCAATCATGATATTTCGATTGACAACTAATTCAACTTTAATGTACAGTGTTCTTGTAGAAATATGTTTTTTTGTAATCTTTCATTTCAATGCGACCTCAAAATATCTGGGTCAAAGGTGCACTGAATTTAGACACCTTTCCCAATCATGATATTTCGATTGACAAATAATTCAACTTTAATGTACGATGCTCTTGTAGAAAAGATTTCTATGTAATCTTTCGTTTTAATATGGCCTCGAAAAATCTGGGTCAAAGGTGCACTGAATTTAGACACCTTTCCCAATCATGATATTTCGATTGACAAATAATTCAACTTTAATGTACGATGCTCTTGTAGAAAAGATTTTTATGTAATCTTTCGTTTTAATGTGGCCTCGAAAAATCCGGGTCAAAGGTGCACTAAATTTAGACACCTTTCCCAATCATGATATTTCGATTGACAACTAATTCAACTTTAATGTACAGTGTTCTTGTAGAAATATGTTTTTTTGTAATCTTTCATTTCAATGCGACCTCAAAATATCTGGGTCAAAGGTGCACTGAATTTAGACACCTTTCCCAATCATGATATTTCGATTGACAAATAATTCAACTTTAATGTACGATGCTCTTGTAGAAAAGATTTTTATGTAATCTTTCGTTTTAATGTGGCCTCGAAAAATCTGGGTCAAAGGTGCACTGAATTTAGAAACCTTTCCCAATCATGATATTTCGATTGACAAATAATTCAACTTTAATGTACGATGCTCTTGTAGAAAAGATTTTTATGTAATCTTTCGTTTTAATGTGGCCTCGAAAAATCCGGGTCAAAGGTGCACTAAATTTAGACACCTTTCCCAATCATGATATTTCGATTGACAACTAATTCAACTTTAATGTACAGTGTTCTTGTAGAAATATGTTTTTTTGTAATCTTTCATTTCAATGCGACCTCAAAATATCTGGGTCAAAGGTGCACTGAATTTAGACACCTTTCCCAATCATGATATTTCGATTGACAAATAATTCAACTTTAATGTACGATGCTCTTGTAGAAAAGATTTTTATGTAATCTTTCGTTTTAATGTGGCCTCGAAAAATCTGGGTCAAAGGTGCACTGAATTTAGAAACCTTTCCCAATCATGATATTTCGATTGACAAATAATTCAACTTTAATGTACGATGCTCTTGTAGAAAAGATTTTTATGTAATCTTTCGTTTTAATGTGGCCTCGAAAAATCTGGGTCAAAGGTGCACTGAATTTAGACACCTTTCCCAATCATGATATTTCGATTGACAAATAATTCAACTTTAATGTACGATGCTCTTGTAGAAAAGATTTTTATGTAATCTTTCGTTTTAATGTGGCCTCGAAAAATCTGGGTCAAAGGTGCACTGAATTTAGACACCTTTCCCAATCATGATATTTCGATTGACAAATAATTCAACTTTAATGTACGATGCTCTTGTAGAAAAGATTTTTATGTAATCTTTCGTTTTAATGTGGCCTCGAAAAATCTGGGTCAAAGGTGCACTGAATTTAGACACCTTTCCCAATCATGATATTTCGATTGACAAATAATTCAACTTTAATGTACGATGCTCTTGTAGAAAAGATTTTTATGTAATCTTTCGTTTTAATGTGGCCAGGAAAAATCTGGGTCAAAGGTGCACTAAATTTAGACACCTTTCCCAATCATGATATTTCGATTGACAACTAATTCAACTTTAATGTACAGTGTTCTTGTGGAAATATGTTTTTTTGTAATCTTTCATTTCAATGCGACCTCGAAAAATCTGGGTCAAAGGTGCACTGAATTTAGACACCTTTCCCAATCATGATATTTCGATTGACAAATAATTCAACTTTAATGTACGATGCTCTTGTAGAAAAGATTTTTATGTAATCTTTCGTTTTAATGTGGCTTCGAAAAATCCGGGTCAAAGGTGCACTGAATTTAGACACCTTTCCCAATCATGGTATTTCGATCGGCAAACTAGATCTTATATTTGCATTATGAAAGTCTGCATCTTCCACAATTAAAAGTTTATTGTGAATGCAGTAACAATGGGGCTACATGGCACGAGTGCCATGGTTGTTGATTATATCTAACTCAAACAGGATAATTCATAAAGACCGGATGAATATTAACGACTGGAGAGCGATCACTTCGATCTTGGATATGCAAATTAGCCAATGGCTACCATCTTGGATATGCAAATTAGCTGGATAATCCAGGATAATCCATTTGCCAGAATATTTCATAATAGCAATATCTTAAAGATTATTCTGGAGATATAGCATAGTGATCATAGAAGAAACAGCTCTTTTATGATCTTTCACAGTGGTAGTGGTTCGATCATCACTAATGTGCCTAGCATACTTAGGGGTGCACATGGGTCCTGGAAATTATGGATTATTCCCAGTTCACTATTTACCCATTTTTTGGCCTCACTATTCACCTTTTATAACGGCAAAATGTGTTCAGTTCATTATTTATAAGATATTGCTCTCATTTTTAAAAAGATTTCCGCCTCAGTTTCTGATTTTGATTGGGTTACACAGAATAACCTCGTTTCGTCAGCATATAAACATGCAGCTTTCATTTGTGGCAGTTGAGGGCAGGAAGACATCACCTATATATCATAGTATTGATTTTCCTGGCTGGGCTACATGACCTACATGTACAATGATGTAGGCCTAGCCTTAGTATGTTCCAGTTGAGGGGCCGTACAATAATTAGTTGACTGTGTCACTTCAGTTTTTATAAGTTTGTTTCTTTGTTCGATAGTTATAATATTCTGACGTCGATATTCGTTTTTCACACTAGATATAAATTTTTATGCTCGTTTTTGACACTTTTTAGAAACTGCAATCCTCGATGTTTGGCCCCTAAGAACAGGGGGTTCGCAGTTCGTTCAATTCGTTTTTTACCCCATGTGCACCCCTGTACTTGTAACATGATAAAAGAGCTCGAATATTTCTAGATATGTGCCATTGATTAAGTCCTGTAATTATGTCCACAATATAGGCCTAATTATAACAAACTATACGTCATGAACAGCATCACTACTACCTATCAGTTTGCACATTGAGCACGGGGATAACATTGGTCATTTCCAGTAGAGGTGCCAATGCATTATTGACATATTTTGGTGAGAATTTAACAGCACAGTAAATATATGTAGCTACTAGTATTTGAGAAAAAACATCTAACTTGTTTGCTGCTTTCGATAAGGAATTAAATGATTAAGACAATTATGTGTGGCCTGTTGTTATATTTTATGTCTTCGCTTTGTTTTTCCTACATACGCTTTGCAAAAAAAGATATAAATAACATAACAAATATTACTTCCCTATTCAGTAATAAGTAATTTAGATCTTTGCTGCGTGCATTTTTATAATTTTTAACAATTGGTACTGTCCAGCAATGGATTCAGCGTATGCCAACATAGTTAAAACGCTCTCAAAAAGTTTGTAACATGAAACATTATGACAAACTTAACATTTACCAAATGAACACTGGCAAAACGCGAAATATTTTTATTTCAGATTTTCAGACATTTTTTATTTTGCGCATTTGGTACTGTTCAGAAATGGATTCAGTGCATGCGAAAATGGCTTAAAAAAGCGTTTTTAACATGAAATATGTATGAATTCAACTTTCGCAAGATTCAAACTTGCAATATTGCGAAGATTCACGTTATTTTGTGCGCTTGACATTGTCGAGAAATGGAATTAGCGCATGCAAAAATAGGTGTAAAACGCTCTCAAAACGTTTTTAACACGATTTGCCGAATGAGACTAGACTAAAATGAAAAACACACATCTTCCCGGGTAACAGTTCTGTGATGGAGAAAATAAATCAAGTCTAATTTACCATACTTTATTTTTAGTCATGGCGAAAAATATACAATATATACAATTTTTTTACAAAATATACAGATGAAGACCAATTGAATGACAAACTACTGCATGATGGCTTATAATTTAATCGGGGATAAACATAATTTTGTGTTGAAGGAGCGTATCAAAACCTGACTATGGCGTCAGGTTTCGCTACGCTTCTTCAATGTCGTTGAAGAAGCGCAAAAAGCCTGATTGAAGATATATTATCAGGTCTTTCTGCGCTTCTTCAAGGACATTTTCTCAAGCTGCTGCATTCCTCGAGAAAAAAGGTTTTTAGTGGCCAAAAACTGCTGGTAATGAGCGAACAGGCCATCATGCAGGAGCTCATCCTCCAATTGGTCTTCATTATTTACTCCTTTTTTCATATTTTCTAGCTCTTTGGCATGTGTAGCTGTTTTCTCTTGCATCTCTTGTGGTACCGGTACATGTACTACATCTTTCTTGGGGAATCTCACATTTCATTTTATAGTAATGGTCTAGCCATCTAGCACGGTTTACCAAATATCGCCTATGTGAAAGTGAATAATGGCCGATAGTAGGCCATTTTGAATTTGATCAAGTCAAAATTTTTCAAGATGCATCCTCTCCTGAAATCTCACATTTTGTTTTATAGTAATGGTCTAGCCATCTAGTACGGTTACTAAAAACCGGCTATGTGAAAGTGAATAATGGCCGATAGGCGGCCATTTTGAATTTGATCGAGTCAATTTTTTTCAAGATGCATCCTCTCTTGTAGTCTCACATTTTGTTTTATAGTAATGGTCCAGCTATCTAACACGGCTTACCAAATATCAGCAATGTGCAAGTAAATAGTGGCCGATAGGCGGCCATTTTGAATTCGATTGAGTCGAAAGTTTTTAAAAGGCATCCTCTCTCGAAACGTCACATTTTGTTTTATAGTAATGGTCTAGCTATCTAGCACGGTTTACCTGATATCAGGCCTATCGAGGTAAATAATGCTGATTGTCGGCCATTTTGAATTCGTGAGTTAAAAATTTTCAGGGTGCATCCACCCCCGAAAACTCACACTTTGTTTTATAGTAATCAGGTAATGGTCTAGCCATCTAGCACGGTTTACCAAATATCAGCCATGTGAAAATGAATAATGGCCGAAAAGGCGGCCATTTTAAATTTGATCAAGTCAATTTTTTTCAAGATGCATCCTCATCTGAAATCTCACATTTCGTTTTACAGTAATGGTCTAGCCATCTAGCACGGTTGACCAAATAACGGCCATGTGAAAGTGAATAATGGCCGATAAGCGGCCATTTTGAATTTTATCGAGTCAAATTTTTCCAAGATGCATCCTCTCCTGAAACCACACATTTTGTTTTATAGTAATGGTCTAGCCATCTAGCACGGTTTACCAAATAACGGCCATGTGAAAGTGAATAATGGCTGATTGGCGGCCATTTTGAACTTTGACAAAAATCCTCTCCTGAAGCCTTACAATTTGTTTTATAGTCATGGTGTAGATATCTTGAGCGGTTTTCATGATATTCCACAATATCAGGCCTGTCGAGGTGAATAATGGCTGATAGGCAGCCATTTTGAATTTTATCAACTTTAATTTTTTCAGGATGCATCCTCTCCTGAAACCTTACAATTTATTTGATATTAATGGTGTAGCTATCTTGAGCGGTTTTCATGATATTCCGCAATATCAGGCCTGTCGAGGTGAATAATGGCCGATAGGCGGCCATTTTTAATTTTATCGACTTGAAATTTTTCAAGATGCATCCTCTCCTGAAACCTCACAATTTGTTTTATAGTAATGGTGTAGCTATCTTGAGCGGTTTTCATGATATTCCGCAAAATCTTTCAGTCAAATTTACCGATGTTATAAATTAGGTCAAAGTGCTGGGTCAACTTCAAGGTCAAGGTCCAAAAACCTGAAAAGGCACAACTAGGGACCTTAGAGAACATGTATGTGCAATATGACTGTCATCGGCCCAGTACTTTTCGAGATCTGCTCCGGAAACGAAGTGCGCGTCAAAACGTCTAAATAGGTCATAGTTCTGAACCAGAAGTAGGTCAAAGTTCAAACACCCCAAAAGGCACAACTAGACCCCCTAGGGGTGTTGTGTGTAAAATTTGTAGAGACAATCGGACAAGTACTTTCAGAGATATGCTCCGGAAACGAATTGTTTACGGACGGCCCAACGGCCCAACGCCGTCACATCATCATTTTCTCCTCTGCAACCTTGCGTATTGAATTCAGATTAAAAATATTTTAACCCGTCTATTAGCCACCTGGAAGTAACCCACATACCAAAAATTGTTATCCTACCTTATTTTCTCACAAAGTTATAGGCAAAAGAAGAGGCCAAAAAAAAACGGAGGTAGAATCCATAGCTCCCTTCGCTCACCTACGGTGACGGCGGGAGCTAAAAAGGAGACATTTGACCTCTAAGTGCGTAATTGACGCCCAGTGTTCAGCACAGAAAAGAAATAGATGGGGACATTTGTCTCGCTATCTTGGAAAAAAAAGAGACATTTGATCTCTAAGTGCGTAATTGACGTGATATCGCGGCCTGTGCTGAACACTGCCCTCCCCCATTTCGCCTGACCACACTTCATCAACTATCTGCCTGCCTAAATTTTTTAATATGTTTTTAAAGTAGTTTCGTGCATAAAAAACAACAATGTATTTTGAATTGTAGGCCTACTAGACTGACATGCGCTAGGGAGGTCGAAGCGTGTCATGTGCTCACGTCATCATTTTAAGGTACAAGTGTGCGTGCCAAAATCTCGTGAAATATCACTCTTTATCGTGAGATGATATACAAGACATGTCAATCATCCTGACAGCTAACTGTCTCATGAAAAACCCACAATCTAACATATACCTGTTATTGTAATTAGCCAGAAACTGTTTGAAACTATATAAAAATGTAAATTTTATTTCAGTTTGTCCTTCGCTATGCAATGGTTGCTATGGCAATGTCACATTTTGAGCAAAAAATCCAAGATGGCCGCCCAAAATGAGGCTGAAATCACTTAAGTTAGAGCCTGAGGGCACTTACGTAAAAACATGATTAAATAGCATTTTACTTTTATTTCAAAAATTGAGAAAAAAGGTTTGGCCGGCCTGTATATCAATTAAAAAAAAACTTAGGCCTAATATATAAATAATGTATGACTTTACCACACATAGGCTAATGTATAATTTTTAGCTACCTGGTGCTAATAATAACAATAATACTCACAGCAGTTAAGTTTATTGATGATATGATGGTCTTTACATGTATGTAGAGTTCCAGGTGAATTGTCACTGAAAAGACAAACATAAATACTGATCAGATATGTGAGAGAAGTCATGACTAAAACAGGCAAAAATACATTCACATAAGATTTCACCTGATCATAATTTATCTCTTTTATTCTATTACAATTACGCTGCATAGTTGTAAAGGCTATATAACCAACATTTAGTGGTGTGTGTATTAAAAATTGTGAATAACAATAACATTATTTTCAGTTGGGGGGGGGAGCCAATAAAATAAGGGATTTCCCTTACCAGACTGACAGGTCCGGTGAACTTGCAAGTTTACTGGACATCAGAACTTTTTTCCGGACAAGAATGTTTCAGTGATTAAGATTGCACTTTCCTTGCCGTTGAGCACTGACATTTTTCCAAGATTAAGATCCATTTATTTTATCCGACAGGTCAGGCAGGTTACTGTCAATTTTGATCGGACATTACAAATATAATCTAGTATGGTCAAACAATAATTTTATTGGCTGGGGGGGGGGGGGTTACAACAATAGCTTCTTCCGTATATCCCCATGTATTATGCGACGCTATGTATAATGCGAGTCCCGATTTTGACGTCTTGATAGCCTGAAAAATGCTTACACCTATGTATAGTGCGGTACCAAATTTACGATTTTGCTGGTAGGACTGGCAGTACCTGGCAAGTACGATAACATCGCGTGTACGCTTACATCTCGTCATCCCATATGACTTGGTCAATCTATTGTGATTGGTCCTCGATTAATTATCTCAAACTGATTGACAGTCACCTACAGCACCCTCACCTACAGCACCCTCCCCCCATTTCTCTAAGTGCGTAATTGACGTGATATCGCGGCCTGTGCTGAACACTGCCCTCCCCCATTTCGCCTGACCACACTTCGTGAACTATCTGCCTGCCTAAATTTTTTAATATGTTTTTAAAGTAGTTTCGTGCATAAAAAACAACAATGTATTTTGAATTGTAGGCCTACTAGACTGACATGCGCTGGGGAGGTCGAAGCGTGTCATGTGCTCACGTCAACATTTTAAGGTACAAGTGTGCGTGCAAAAAATTTGGGGAAATATCACTCTTAACGTGAGATGATATACGAGACATGTCAATCATCCTGACAGCTAACTGTCTCATGAAAAACCCACAATCTAACATATACCTGTTATTGTAATTAGCCAGAAACTGTTTAAAACTATATAAAAATGAAAATTTCATTTTAATTTGTCCTTATTTTAAGTTGGGGGGGGGGGGCAGCCAATAAAATGAGGGATTTCCCTTACCAGACTGACAGGTCCGCTGAACTTGCAAGTTTACTGGACATCAGAAATTTTTTCCGGACAAGAATGTTTCAGTGATTAAGATTGCACTTTCCTTGCCGTAAGCACTGACAGGTCAGGCAGGTGACTGTCAATTTTGATCAGACTTTACAAATATAATCTAGTATGGTCGAACATTAATCTTATTGGCTGGGGGGGGGGAGGGGAATGTTACAACAAAAGCTTCTTCCGTATATCCCTGTGTATTATGCGACGCTATGTATAATGCGAGTCCCTATTATGACGTCTTGATAGCCTGAAAAATGGGTTTCAGCTTATAAATAGTGTAAAAAACGAACCTATACATTTTTCTATTTTTATCTAGGCCCTACATTTATATCATTTTTCCCATACTCCTTAGGCTTATAAAAAACGAATAAAGAGGCCAGAAAATGGGTAGGCCTAAAAAGTGAACTGGGAACAATCCATCATTTCCAGGACCCATGACCATGTGCACCCTAACAGTCACACTGCACACAGTCGCACTGACTCAGTCACAGTCACAGTCACACTCACAGCTCACTAAGTTAAGCCTAGGGCTAGGGCCTCAGGCTACAGTAGTCTACAGGCTACAGTACAGGCTACACTGTTGTTTGTTTGTTTGTTTGTATGTTGAGTTAGCGAGCCCTTTCGGGCTGCCCGGGCCTTCCAACAATAGTCGATTGCTCTGAAACCTAAGCACGAGACCAAGAGCTACAGACAATCAGATTCGATTCCTGAGGAGCAGGCTAGACAACCACACTACGAGTACCACGACCTCGGCCCCCAGCTCTCCTTTAGTATTCCCTAACGACTACTCGAGGTAGCAATTGAGGCACTGTTAGTGAATAGAGATAAGAGACAGCTGTACAAGATAGGAAAGCTCTCCTGAACTCACAAGACACTTTCTCATGTACATAAGATCCAGCACTCAGATCAACTACAAAGGGAGCTGCCCAAAAAAGAGGAAATGGGTAGCAGGAAACCGATAGCAGGTTTTTTTTCTGCCTGGACATAAAATTTATTCTGTACGAAATTTAGCATCCAAAAACACAGGGTTGTCAACCCGATTTGGAAATAATCCTACTGCCCACTAATTGGGAGTGAGTTTATTTTCTGAAAATGCTGTGTAAAAATTTAGGCTACAGGCCCAATGGTTGTGGGGTTTCTAAATATCCAGGCAGAGGTGCCAACCTGAGACCATGCAAAAAAGGAGGATATATTCGAGGGTCAAAAAAAAAGGCCAATCCCCTTGAAAGACCTAACGTTAAGGGAGCTAAGTAGTTTAGGCTGAGCCTGAATCCGTAGTCTAAGCTGAGCTAAAAAAAAATAAGTAGAGTTCAGCTAAGTTCAGCTAAGTTCAGCTAAGCCAGTCAATATAATGGACCTGTCAGCTAGAGCTGGGCTGGTTAGGCAGAGTCTAGCTAAGCCTAAATAAGGATGGAGGGAATAAAAAGGGTAGATGGGCTGAGTTAAACTAAATATGTATAGGGTTGGCCAATCACTTTTAAATTGATTTGCCAAACCCTATAAAAGACCAATCAACTAAAGTCTGCTATCTGAGAGGGAGGGGTAGAAAAAAAAGGTACCGGTAATCGTGCAAGCATGAAAACATGGGAACATCTGAGGGAGAGGAAGGGTTCTAAGTACCTAAATATCAATTAAAAGACAGGGTGAAAAGTGGGGTTGCGACTGGGAAGAGAGTGGGCTAAGGAACTGACTATAATATCTCGAAGTGTCAATGTAGGCAGCGAGGTCACCATGAAGGCATGGTGACATCTGGGAGAGAGTGGGCAAGGGAACAGACTATGATAGCACTAAATAGCATGTGGGCAAGCGAGGTCACCATCTAGCCTAGATCTCGGAAAACAAAAATAGAAATCTGCTGAATTTCAGGCAGGATCAACAGGGACAAAACCCTGATCGAAAATTAAACTCGTTCAAAAAAAAAGATTCTTGAAATAAGTCTAAAAGAGGGCCTAATTAAGCCACAACGCACCTAATTTTGTAATTTAAATATGTAGCAGCGACTGCAGTGTAGGCCTAGCCCTGGCCTAGGCCTAATCTGAGTAATCATCTAAATTATAGTCTAATGCTTTGGGCCTACGCCTTTAGCTAATAAAATGGTCAGTTCAGATAAATTGGCTAGCCAAAACTAGATCTAGCCTAGTATTAGTAGTAAATTATTAGGCCATTTAGCCTTAGGGCCTAGGCCTAGCCCTAGTCCAGCTGAATGCTGACCGGCGATCGAGATCTGCGTTGATCTAGGCTGAGCCCTATTTTCGCGCCCAACAAAAGACGTCCATTCATTGAATCATGATGAGTATGATTTCATAGTTTTGAAGCTCAATTACACAGATTAAATCTGAGTCTGAATCCTCTTAGCTGCCCATGATTATATAACAGTCAGATTAGATGTAGATCTATAATCAAAGCCGAAAATATCAAGAAATAGCTGATAACGTTAATTATTTAATAGGCTGAAAATCTTAAGTCAAACAGTCACACTCATCTCACACTCACACTCGTGCAGTCACTGTCAAACTTGTTTCATGTCACACAGTGACACACACACTCACATTCATCTACTTGTAGACTACTTGTAGTCTAGACTAAAAGTCTGCAGATTATTTGACGTCACGTAGTAGTCTCATAGACTATAGGCCTAGTAAGTTAGAAAGATCTAACTGAAGTGAAGACGTGGTAACAACACTGCAACAGACAGAGAGTTAGGCTAGAAGACCTGACATGCCTGAAGTTAACCTTCAAGTGCAACTGCCAATGACTGGTTCAAACCGGTTAGGCCTAAGGCTATAGAGCAGGTACTCTGACACTGACAGACCACCAATCAGCTTCCTCCAATTTGAAGTGCACGTGCATTGCAGCAAGGGCACTGACCATAGAAATATACTTATGTAACACAGTAATGTATGTTCTGTGGCACGTTTTATCTGTTCATTGCCTGTTCATATCGGCCTATTAGACCTATCACA
>OZ024907.1:30776839-31002637 GCA_964017125.1 Flabesymbios commensalis | reverse complement strand
CATAAGAAGAAAGAAGAAGAAGAAAAATGTTTATTCGACAAATGACAGGATGACTACCATTAAGACTCAAAGAGTCGCTGGCATGGAAGCCACCTAAGTATAAATAATATAAAATATAAAATACTCTATAGTATAGTAAATCACGATACAAAATTATCATACAAAATATTATGCAGCTTGTCAGATTAAATTTAAAAGGGACTGTGCAAATGAAAAAGTTTGGATAAATATGGGATAGGATTTTAACTCAAAACATAAATTTATCAAATCTCAATAATCTCCACCCAGTCGCGTCAGCGAGACACAGCCACAAAATAGGCAAAAATTACAAAATAAATAACATTGTGGCCAAAAGGAAAATGTATATATAAATATATATATATATATATATATATATATATATATATATATATATATATATATATATATATATATACATACACACATACATATTCAGTGCATTAGGTAGGTGTTGTCAAATTACAAACATAACAATTATGAATTAGACAAATGTCAGAATATTTCTCTATTAGATAGTGTTTAGTATATTGTCCAAAACCCTTTAAACTATGAGTGAGTACCTTTTCTAAAATTGATGAATGTGTGGTATTTAATAAATGTGGCATTTGGTTTCTGATACAATTACGAGCAAACTCATGTTTAAAATGGGCATTCCTCAGTTTGTTTTTCCCCCTTGTGTTACAATCATGAATGTCAGAGTTTAGAGCAAGATTAAAGTCATAAAAATGATCAGGAAGAATATTGTTTATTAATTTAAAATAAAATTTTAGTTGTTGATGAAGATGTATATCATTTACTTTCAAAATATTAAATTTTTTAAAGATAGGATCGGAGTGTGTATAAAAACCACCTTTAACAATAATTAGAATTGCTTTTTTTGAAGTTTTAAAATCCGATTTGAATCATGACCCCATGCTAATATGCAATAATTAATATGTGGAAGAATGAGAGAATTGTAAATGGTCAATAGTTTTTTTTGTGGTATTAAGTGTTTAGGTTTATTAATCACACCTATTGTCTGCGATATTTTATTTCCTTTTTTATTAACATGTGAATTCCATTTAGGAGGTTTATTTATAATTAGTCCCAGATAATTAAATTCATCCACACATTCGATTAATGTATTGTTTATTTTTAATTTTGGAATTGTTACGCGTTTCTGTGGTTGATGAAAGAGCATGAACTTTGATTTTAGTTTATCAAGGGACAGCTTGTTAACTAATAACCAGTAACTTATTTTTTCTAATTCATCATTTAATATATTAATATTTAGCCCAGAATCATGCTTAGCATAAAAATCATTTAAATTTGCGATAAGGGTTGTGTCATCAGCATAGATTATGCATTTGAATAAACGACTTGCGTTGGGGAGATCATTCATATAGATGATAAACAGCAAGGGCCCTAATATTGACCCTTGTGGAACCCCTGTGGATATATTTATGAAAGAAGATCTGAGTGCATAATATAATATAAACTCAATGAATATTATGTAATTACACTAAGACCACATTTTTCCAGTTTTAGCGACGCAAAAAATCATAATAAAAAAAAAATAATGTCTCACTATACTTCGAAGAACCTGCCCACGCCACATCTGCATAATATAATATAAACTCAATGAATATTATGTAATTACACTAAGATCACATTTTCCCAGTTTTAGCGACGCAAAAAATCATAATAAGAAAAAAAATATTTGTTATCATATTTACTTAGTTTAAATGGTCAGACCATTACAAATGATAAACATTAAACCGTAATTTAGTAACGTAATATTTTATTTTAAAAAAACCTATCTGGCAATAAAAGGTATGACATAATGATGCTATACATAATTTCATGTTTAAAATTGCATCATTGTATTACTTATCAACTGCTATGAAACTGCTATTGCAATTTCTACTTCACTGCGACTGAAAATCACCCTGTTTTATACCCACATGATTGTGTAGGCCTTGTAAACAGTTCAAATAATGTCAAAGCTCAATTAAATTCATTCCTTAAAACTAGGTGTCTTGTCACAGATAATATAAGTGTGCAAGGTTGGCAAACACAAATGATCAATGAGCCGTCGAACTAATGGGCCGTCGGACCAATGGGTTGTCGAATTGGCCTTCGGACCAATGGGCCGTCGGACTAATAGGCCGTCCGTCCAATGAATGAGCTGTCGGACCAATGGGTCGTCGGAGTAATGGGCCTTCCGACTATAGGACCTGAGCTTGTGTAGATGTAATATTGGCCAACTTGTCATTGACCGATCATAAACCGTTGACGTTTGTAATGTCATCCGTGACTGAACGCGCGTCCCTACGACAAACACGACATTTAGCTTTCATAGCTGAATTCACAACCGATATTAGATATGTAAAAGGCGAGACAAATTTCGTCGCCGATGCGCTGTCACGACCATCAGTGTCCGCGATAAATGATGGACCAGTGATAAACTATAAGGAGTTAAGTATCATAGAGCTACCAAACCTTTGATTAATACCCAATTTGTCTGGAATGGCATGAATATTGACATTGCTAGATGGTGTCGTACCTGTAAGGGTTGTCGGACTGCCAAAGTTTCACGTCACAACACACCAGTTTACGGAAAGTTCACTGAACCTACCGAGCGATTTGATCATGTCCACATCGATATAGTCGGACCCTTACCCTATGCTAATGGCTTTAGATATCTACTGACTTGCGTCGATCGTTTTACACGTTGGCCGGAAGCCATACCTATTGTAGATATTCGGGCCGAAACGGTCGCCGATGCTTTCTTCAGCGGGTGGATAGCACGTTATGGTACTCCAGCCACTATCACCACTGATAGGGGCGCTCAATTTGAGTCCAAATTGTGGGATAATTTATGCAATCAATTCGGAATTATACGGAATCGTACCACGAGTTATCACCCCCAGTCGAACGGCATGGTCGAACGTTTCCACCGTCAATTGAAAGCCGCCATTATGGCGCACGAGTCACCGAACCCGTGGACCTTTACGTTACCCGCTGTACTTTTAGGAGTTCGTTCCGCAGTTAAAGAGAGACTAGGCAGGTCGGCTGCCGAGATGATATACGGGACAACACTTAGACTCCCAGGAGAGTTTACGAAACAGTACACCGTCGACGCTAACACTGATTTGGAGAACTATTCAGACAAGCTACGCGTGGCAATGTCGCGTCTCCGTCTATGTCCGCCACGTGACACACAACAACATAACATTTTCCAATACAAGGAAATAGCTACATGCACACATGTATTCTTGCGCCGAATCGCAATTGCGCCGCCTCTGACCGCCCCTTACGACGGACCATATAAGGTCGTCGCGAGGAGTGGCAGAGTCATGAAAATCCTAATGAAAGGCAAGGTTGAGACAGTCTCTTTAGATCGCGTTAAACCCGCACATCTCGAGTGCGAGCCTACGACAGATACGAACATACAGCATACTATGCCAAACAAACAACAGAGCTCGAAGACTACCAGGATCTCTAGTAGGAATCCACAGGGTCCACCTAGACCTGGTAGTGCGGACACTCAGACGTCCAACAGGACAAGTGTTAAAACGACAAAGTCGACGGCAGTCAGAAGCAGTAGCAAATTGGCCACGGTTCCGCATCAACTAGATGCTAAAGTCAAATTGTCTAACAAAGACAATACTTATATAGCGCCGCATTCGCGAGCCCCCGCCGTATCCCGCGCTAACGGGAATGGCCGTGGCTTGCGAACATATTCCCGCATACCTTTACATCTACGGGGTAAAACCCCGGGTGCTGCTGACGCCGTAATCGACTCGAATAAAAGCAATCGTTCGATTATCGCTAATTGCGACAAAATTTCGACAGACGGTGCGAAAAACTAGAGTCGGACGAAAAATCCAGACTCCTGCCTGGTTCGTGCAGATGGTCCATGCCATAGTGGCGCCCTAACGACATCTATGGCGGGCCCAACCGCATGTACCGTATTATTAATGTTTTTAAATTGTAAATGAATGCGTCAGGCCTGGCACCATTGTGTAAAATATGTAAAATATAAATACATTTTTAAGCAAGATAATTGTTAAATTATAATGGAAATTTATGTTAAGTAAATGAATCGGTTGGTCGCAGCTTGCAGCATATAAATACGTACATATAGGACAGTTGGTGTTAAGAGGATGGGACAATTTTCATTTATAATGCTGCGACGTCAACCACCCACGCTGTAACCACCCACGCTAAAATTTTTTAAACTATGGTTAGTTATAAGAGGTTACATATTATTACAACCCCCGCTATTTGCACGAAGCAGTCTCCTACACGTCAGTTGGGTCCTACGTTATCACTAACCCGGGGGTAATGTAGAATCCCTACTTCGTTATTTTAATGTGGCAGTTATCCCCAGCCTCCCGGACGCGTGAGTCTGCGGACGACTGCCTCGTTTCGGTACTTTGGTGCCGGGCGCAGAGGGCCGAATCCCATGCGGCCTTGGTACTTTTCCCGCACTTCAGATATTACGCTCAGCGACTGCGGACGTGCCGCCGGTTGCTCACTCTGAGTCAAGTTAGACGTGTCGTGCGCAGGGTTGTACGTTGCTGTCACCAAATGTCTAGACAAATAAACATGACAAGCGGAAGAAGAGTTTTGTGAATTACTTAGAACCGTCGATTCGACGGGGAGAAGAAGTTTACGTTATAATGGAGAATGTTGGGCAGTTTCTCTCGTTCACCCTTACAAGCCTGTACTGGAGACCCTAACGATCACATACTGGTACCTCCGGCGCGAGGGACTACCCCATATTCCCATAACTATGCTCAAGGTTGCCACCTGGTGAATGGATAAAATTTGCGCGTATGAAATAAAATGTGCTGGAAGTAACGTTAGGCCTAAATAATTTTGGGGGCAATACAAGGGGCAACACACTGTCCAGCTTTTACGTCTCATGGTGTATAGTGGGGAGACAGGGGCACGCTGTACTATTTTTCTATTTATGTGTAATATCTTATTATTAGGCCTCTAACACAGACAGAGAGCAAGTTGATCCTGTAATAGGCCTACCTATACTCCCAAACAGTAACCTAAATTAAAAAAAACATTTGTAGCTTGGTTGAATACAAAAGTTTTATGTACATGCACTTCATGGATAAACTTTTAATGACACTTTTTATTTATTTTTTATTTAATGGTTCAATACCATTATGCCTCAGTGTCCGGCCACGTTGAACCACCCAATAGGGTACACTGATCCATGAGAATAAATCTCTTGAAAAACAAAAAAAAAAGCATACTAGTATTTAGTCAATACCACTTCTTTAGAGCCTATTCACCACATGTAGTAGGCCATTTTATTATTGTATGAAACACAAAACGTATGACATGAAACACGATATAGTGCCAATGTAACGTTAGCAAAGTTAAGTCTGTTGTATACTGCTATCTCCCCTAATGTGTGTTACGTTTCATCCATTCAGTGATGGACGGCGATACAGTAGGCCAAGTTTTGTGTCATGAATGCGACACTCAAATCGGATTTGGATTAGAAAAAAGTTTATATTTGCGGTTCTGAAACTTCCCAAATTTACCACATGTGGTTGAAAATTTAATTTTACTGCACCAATGCATTGTAAAATCTTTGTTTTATATATCGATTCCTATGTAGAAATGTTTCTTAAATAAATGTGCATGTCAGAATCACAATAAGAACGTTCGTTCCAACTGTTCACAGGTGTGCAAAAAACACAAAAAGTGGCATTTGAGTGTCAATGTATTTCGTCACGTTGGCACAAAGGTAGAACTTAGAAATACACATAACAAATGTTTCAAATGTGTCTGAAAGTGTATCATACTTTGATATAAAAATACCATCTTTTTATATATGGTTGTCGAATATGCATAGAAGGAAGAGCATATCTTACAATGCTATCGTCACAGTGTCAATTCCCTAAATTCGTTCAGGTCTCATAAGTGCTTTGATTATGAACAAGATCACCCGGAAAATGGGTAATAGGGAAATTAAAGTTGCAGGTTAGTTGAAATTACCTGCTCTGATATTTTATATTTAAACAAAGCAGGTATTAATATAGGCTGTAACGTTAGCATGGCACAGTACTGTAAACATAATATTAGGTGTGCAATTAAATATTAGAACACTATGATGTTGTGCATAATAATATGCATGGTTCATTCACACAATTCACTGAACATATGGGGCATATATGAGCCACAGCTGTCTTAAAATAGTGCTAACGTGAGATAACTTTGGACACCTTTGTTGTCAATTTGACTATATACTTGACACATATTAGTGTATCCTGACATGCTCTTTGACCCTTAATATATTAACGTGACACTTTGTGTGACACTGGAACTGTCAACGTGACAGTGTCATTTATAGGGTAAGTGAGATCCTTCTTCTGATCCTTCAAAAATAAGGTGTCCAAATGTGAAATCTAAAGATTTGTGTTTAGTCCAATTGTGTTTACATATCCAGTATTACATCAGTGGTTGGAAAATGTTCATTAACAACATAATACTTTGGAGAGTGGCATTGGCATCTGTCACGTTAGCACTTGATTCTTATTCCAAACAGCAAAAATAAAATCCCGTAGCCCTTCTACAATGCAACAATCTGAAACAAGCCATTCATATGTAAATATTTCTAGCTGTGTGCATATAAATTCTTGGCAAGGATGCACCATTGGCACTGTTGCTAGCGGGAGACTAGCAGCATGTACAAATAAACGTCAAAAGCAACGAAAAACACACTTAGCTTTAAAATATATACTTGTTTAATCAGAAATATAATCTTCTGTCTTTTAATTTTCACTTGAAGCTGCTTCGTTGTCCCTACATCTTTTTTAAATTATAATTAAAATCATTGTATCATTGACATTCATCAGATATCAAGTGTCTTGACTTCTGTTACGTTAGATGTTGCTGGTTATTGCAAACCATCGAAATACAGTTATTTTAGCCATTCTACAATGCAATAATCTGAAACCAACAATACACACACTTATTTCTGAGTGGGCGCAGAAAAATCTAGTCAGCGAAGTGGCTTCTAGTAACACTGTTGCTAACGTGACATTAACAAATTTTCAACTAAAACGTCACGTTATCATACTTTAAATTCAACCAAAATGTCACTTGGCATTAAGCAACCTCCTTGTTTGATCACAAATACAATCTTTTAATTTCAATTTGAATAGTGTTTATGGTTGCTTCATCATTCCCAATTCCTTCAGCAGATGTTATAGTAATTCTAATAAATCTTTTATATTTTTTTCACAAAAATCACTTTTTTGTTCTATTTATTTATTAAACTATCCCATTGACAAAATTATCTGAAAACTAACATAAGTACTGCTGAAATGAGTACATTTTGACAACATTTTGATCATATTTTCAAAAAATTATGGCGGGGAGATCAATGTTGCACTTTATCGTGTTTGATGTCGTATACCCGTTTTAATGGATAGGCCTACTGATGAAAGTAGCTTGATGAACTGAAGGATACAAATAAGTTGAAAACTTGATTGAAGCTAACATGTTAGTAGTCGTTGTAATATATTTGTTTTTTGTCACTTATAATTATTCTCTGTTTTGATATTATTTAAAGCAAACATGAAGAATATAGCACTTTAAATGTAGGCCTACAGTAGCCTAAGCTATAACACCCCGGGTATAGAGGTGTGTCAAATTACTACATGTATAATTATATTTAATATATATCTACGTTTATGTTATATAGTATATTTGTCATGCTCATATAATATATTGATTATAAACTCAATTATTCAACCGTGGTGTTACAACGCACATGGCATCAGGATACTCCAAGTCCCTAATAGCCTAGTAATATAGAATCATCCGAAGAAAATATACAGCGATGATGCAAGGGCAAATTACTTTAGAGAAAACAGGTAAACAAAACGAAAATGATAGTCGAATATCAAATTAGATTATAATAAACGGCATACGGTACCACAGCTCCTCTCCCATATCAAAAAAAAAGATTCTTATTTCAATTCAGCTTTCACCACCGGAATAATTCCCAACTAACACACGCCTGATCAAGCTAATAGATACACAGAGGAGGAGGTACAACAGATCGATCACGTTATATTGCAGGGATTTCTATCATGAGCTGTTTATGAAAACTTTTCTGTTTAATATTAAATACAAGGATAAATAACTATCCTGAAGAAAATAATAATAAGGCTAACAATAAACATCGGGCGCCCGAGCGGTATTTAAAAAAATAACAGAACATCTGATAACCTGTTCACTTTGCGGACACTATAATTATTGACAAATGCCTAAATATGTATAACAGAATAGAAACATATGTAGGCCTATATATAAAGTACCAGATATGAACAAATCGTATGCATAGCCTACACATATTGGTGTAAAACTAGGGTGTGGCCTATAATTATTATAATTATAGGCTATATGTAACGTTATAATACAGATGACCTCTCAGAAATATTTGACACAAATTGTGACCCAAGACATGCCGATTATATGCAGAATTTCTCAAACACGAAGAGGCCTTACAACTAACAGTGGCGGATCCAGCATAGGGCGTACCCGGCGTACGCCCCCCCCCCCTTCTTGGTGAAATTATTGCATTTTCATGCATATTTTTGAATAAAATGAAGCTATAACACCCCTTTTTTCAGCCAAAATGTGGCTTACGCCCCCTCCTCTTGCACATTCTGGATCCGCCACTGCAACTACAACACATCATATACGGTCTCGGAATAACTTTTGCTGCCAAAATAAACAATATAATCTATTATATACAAAGATTAAATACATAACATAATGAACATAATATAGGGCCTAACCACGTTAATATAACACATAGGCTAACATAACATAACGCATAACACATGAAGATAACATAGTTCATGACTGTGACAAATGAAATGAAATGAATCGGGCTTTAGGCCACCTTTGTGCACATATAGGCTAAACTGGGCCAGGAGAACCTCCTGCGGATGACTGTGACATGACATAGCCTACCATAAATAATTACATTTATGATGGGTAGGCCTATACTATAGCGTTTTATAAGATATTTGATACCTATATAAAAGCAGGATCTATAATTGCTATCGTGATTATTAATTCAAAAAAAGGAAAGAAAAAGAAAAAATTATTAAGAAAAAAATATTCCACTTCTCGCGAGGCGGATTTGAACCACCGACCTAGAGATAACTGACGTTATTTAGCCACTACAGTCTCCCGCTCTACCAACTGAGCTATCGCGAGTGCGGTGCACAACAGCTATTTAATTTCCTACGTGCTTCCTGTGGGCGATTGTCAGTGTTCAGTGCAGACGCATGCCGATACACTTGTGAACCACGGTGAGGCTATTGAGGGTGACGTTGATTTCGCCAGGATAAAATTTCATAAACATCACCAGTAATAGTCCATGGGTCTGGTCTGGGGATTTTTGGACACACCTATGATATGACTATTCAATATCGGCTTGTCTGCACTTGTCTGCTTGATTGGACATGAAAAAATACTGGATCATATCAAACACATGCAACCCTAGCTGTGTCGTCCTCTGCGAGGCCGTGGATTAATGTATTTGCTTGACCCGAAAAATTCAACATGGCGGTGACTCAGAGCGATCTCGACCCCAAGGTCCGAAAAATGTCCATAACTCTTTAATGACTGTGCGACCTCTGAGCTGAGCATGTGGGCATGGAACTGAAATGTTACTGATTCTCAAAAAACTATTTTTGACCTGATTATTCCCCGATATATTCAGATATGACAGTCCAAAGAAATGTCCCACAATTTTGTACGCGGTCAATCTGTGGCCAGTGGCTGAAATCTGTTTTAGCCACAAGGGCTAATGCAACCCCTGAATTTTAAGAGGCAAATTAAATTTCATAAACGGCATGTAATTGTTGTAACGTTAGGCCTATATATTTTTTTCAAAGACTCCATGAATTTATTCCGATGATTAAACACTGGTTATGTTACAAGAAGTTGTTAGGAGGAACGAAAATAAAAATATATATAAATATGTGGTTCATAACACTTTAACCCTTACAGCGCGGGGATAGACTTTAGTCGTCAGAATCTGACGTCTGTAGACGTCAGATTCTGACGACTAAAGTCTATCCCTGCACTGTAAGAGTAGAAATATTTCTACTGGCCGTAGACCCATAACATAGGTATTCAAATGCATCGGAAAGAGCTGAATAAGACATTTATGATGATATCAAATTAAAATAAACCCTTTGGTCTCCAAGGTTTTTATAAAAAAAATTTAGCCCTTCAAGGGTTATATCCCAAATTACACATCTTGCGAGCTAGCCCCAGTGGCTGAAACAGGCTTCTCGAAGAGGACGACACGGCTACTTGCGAGCTATTTCGTCGCCTCCGAGGCGACGATTTGTAGGCCTACATGAAAAACAGATATGTTGAAATCCTCTCCCCCGGGCGAAATATTTGAAGACAATAGGCCCTAAGTTCCGGACACATTATATTTATTCGATATCTGTTTGTTTGCACTCACAATAGTTTTGTTACTAGAATATATCATGTGAAACTAAAATAATAAACAAATAATAAACTAATAATTATGGGGTTCATCAATAGATGCAATAACCCTTTAACTACCAAATTACACGACTTGTGTGCTACGTGTATATTAAAACCATAAAATTATATAAAAACCTCTCCACCCCCTCCACCGGCATGCCCGGGGGGGATTTTTTAAGACAATATTTTTTGAAACCTTTAATATTATACATGTAGGCTATATCTACTCAATATCTGCTTGTTTGCATTTAAGATATTGCAGCAGAAAAAAATACTGGGTCACCAAAGATAGCCTACGTACCCCCTAAATTTGAAGCGGTAAATTTAATTTACAACAAAGGCATGTTGTATATATTTGTTTCAACTGCAGGTATTTATGACCTCGGATCTTATAATGCAGCGGGGTTTACCTGAGCGACATCTATGTGTGGAGAATGACACTAGTTATGTTACTAGAAGATGGTATGCAAAACGAGAATAAAATGAAAACATTCACATGCCTAGGTCCCGCCGGACGAAGATCATGCAGTGTGTCATCTTTTGCGATCAATATGCCAATAAATTGGATTGTAAAATAATTTTGTAAATCCCAAATATTACCTAAATGATGGCTGCGATTTTCTAACGATTTAGGTCTAATTTGAGCAAAAATCTCAACAATTGCGGCGATCGGTTAAGATAGGCCTATGTTGAAATATTTTACGATAAAGTGCAGTGGTTCTGGGAATAGACACGATCACTCATTAATCACTTCCGATTTTCAGACAACTATAGGCCTACACGGTTAGGCCTAGATAACTTTATTTTACGAGTGGTTAGGATGGTGTTAGGATTAATCACGATTGACGCGATTGTTTAGGATCAGAGTAAAAATGATTCGATTACGATTATTTACAATCCGTTAAGATTATAAAGGGTCTTCTCAACCTCTTCGCCGGGATTCAAAATCGGTCTCTCTTTTCCTTTACGAGTTGCCTGTCATCATCATCATTACCCAATTCATCGTGTTCAATGGCCTGTTCACTCTAAACAATATAGGTTCTTTAGAAGGAACCTTTCAGTACTATTACCATGCAACCCCAGGAGAACCTGGGGTTGCATGGTGATAGTACTGAAAGGTTCTTTTTGAAGAACCTATATTGTTTAGAGTGTTCAATCACTTTTTCTGTGGCCTTTTCGTTGGCCTTCTCGTCAACATCTTAATACACTATAGGCCTATTTGTCTTTTCCTCTTGGTCCCATCTTTTAGTTCGACTGCAATGTTGTTGTAGGGGATCGTAATAGGTCGTAGTGCATCGCAATAGATTGTAACTCCTTCGCGAGTTATAGCATTAGAGATCTTAAGAAATTGTGGACTATCGTATTAAGATGATTAACCATTTTTATTACAATAATCGTCTAAAAAATCTTTGCGATGCCTTACGATGCACTAAAATTTATTTGGGGTCGAATTCACATTGATTTACGATAGGCTTTATCGTACGATTGAAAAATAAGTTTTGTTTATTTTAAAACTTTCTTCGTCCTTCTCGATCATCCTGTGATCTCTTAAAATCTAGTAAAATCTGTTAAGATCATTCCCGATAACGCACCATCAGTACACGAATATCCACGATGTGGGATCGCGAGGCATCGTAAATTGATTTTAGTCCGGTGGGACATAGGCTTTACTGAGTTTTTGTTTTAATTTAATACCAACTAGAACAGGAGTTCCCGAACTCCAAGGCCCGGCTTAAGTCTGTTTGACTGCTATAGACAAAAAATCGGCTTAATTATTTGTATTGTATAAAACTGTATTGGTCTAACTCATGGGCCAGGATATAATCAAGGAAAGAACCAACGAGACAAGTTTAAATATATCTTCAACGTGTATGCCTTCCGCCACCATCGCCGGTGTTGGCAAACATCTATTCAATACTTGTATTGCCAGTGAATCGGGCTGCCGCATGTCTTCACCCACGTACACACATGTAGGCATTTTAAATTTAAATTTAATGATTACATAGCTAATTATAAAACATTAAAAGTCTCATAAAACAAAAAGTTATAAATATTTTTCAAAAATTCTTTCAGTTATCGAAACAGAAAGGACACATCAACTATTAAAATACATTTTGAAAAAGTTGACTTAATGGCCCTTTTCGCGTGGCGGGTCACATATATATTAAAGTTTAGTTTTAGTGAATCGTGCACATGGAATATTAATTTTCCGGTGTTGTTACCACCCGCTCTTACCTGACAAAGCACAGCAACATGTTCGTGAGTAATATTATTTATAATGGTCATCATTAACATACATAATACCACGTACAAACACCGCATAGCCTTCACGTGTCTTCTCAAGTGGCATATGAGCTGGAAAAGATGACTGACGTAGTGGAAGTAAACACATCACAAACACGATGAAACCATTTAGAAATGATTTGTCTAAATACAGACCATCTTTCTTATAAAAGGGAGTATTATTTATGAGCAAGCTGTTTTTTGCATAAAAGAAAATATTTATTTCTAATATGTCATCCGAACATCATAAGTAACTTTTTTATAGTTCAATAAAAAAAATTACCGATAGAATACGTCACTAAAATATCTTTAGCATAATGTATGGACCTATACTAAGTATCGAATTCCATTGTGTATTTCAAATAAAATATTATGGAATTCCAATAACTTATTATTACAGAGTGTGATCATGATGCGAGTCATATCCTACACTCCAGCTCTGATGGGTGAAAGAATGACATTAAGAGCAAAACAGTGCATCGTCATTTGGATTCAATTTGGATTGTTAGAATCATGTACTATTTGCTAATAATTATCTCTAAAACACAAACAAAATCCGAGTCGGGGCTTGACCCCTCTGATTTTTGGATTTTTTTAAACTTGACAATACCTCTAAGCACCAAACATTTGTATAACATTTGTACAATGCTGGACCAACGTCGAAGACGTTGGGCCGACGTTATATGTTATACAAAAATGTTATACAAATGTTTTGTGTTTGCTGGGTTTGATAATCTGATTGAAAAATTAAATTTGATAAAATTAATGCATCATCCCCCCCAAGCTAGTTCTTGTATAAAGACATTCGCCATTCGCATATTATACTTTAAGGCCGATCATTTAGTCTTTCACTATCTATGTTGTTTTAAATGGCAGGCACTATCTTTTTTGCGAAAGTTCAGTTATCGGAATGCAAAGTAAGTATATGACTTGAGAGTAGATTGGGATCCATGCATTTTTTTAAACAAATAATATTTGGTATAAACAACAGTATATTTTGCGTAGTTTACTCACTACTAAACTACGCAAACTATAGTCTGTGGTACACGACAAAATACGGATCACACGTAATCGTGAAGAGAGCTAGCAGCAGACATTGACCAAATGTTGGCTGAATGATGGGACAACATCTTAGATGCCCGACCACCAGTAAGCCAACATTTGTGCAACAGCTAGGCTGACTGGAAAAAACAGTAAACAGGACGTGGTGATTGTTGACACAGAAAATACCGAAGCTTCACTGAATATAAAGCTCGACCACAGCAGCATGAGAATCCCACTTTGAAATCGGCCTGCTATCCCCATGATCCCTGGTGTTGTTACGTAGGCTTATACGTAGATCAGCAAACACAAGACGTTGTACCAATGCTAGATCGATATCTACGGTGCTGGATCAACAATAAACCAGCATTGTTTCAACATCTTTGCTTCTGTATACACCAGACATGTGAAGGACATCCTGCTTGGTAACCTTGTATATCCCAGAAACACTATACACTGACCCGATGTTGGTTCAATGTTGGGCCAGCGTCGTAGACGCTGGACCAACATTGAACCCACATTGGATCAGTGTATTGTGCTGTTTGGTAACGCCCGTGCATCTCTACCGTGCAAATCCAAAGGCAGTATCTATTTACTTTACAAATAAGCATATACTGCCTTTTGGCTTTGTAAAGCATGTCTGTGGTCGTGCCAAGCCAAACAAACCTGGAAGTGCTACCAGAGGGAATCTGGTCCACAGAGAGTCAGATCCTCCAGAGGTGCCGTCATGTCCATGTGTATGATGATACAGGGTTTGGTGGTGATATTCAGCCTTCTACAGGGTTGTCAGGGACATGGTCGTTTGTGGGAACCCGCCAGCCGGGTGACAATGTGGAGACGAGGCTATGATAACCCTGCTCATCACACAGACCACGGCTTTAACTGTGGTGGATTAGGGGTAAGTAAATCTGTAAGATTCTTCGGCTGTCAGCAGGAGAGAACAAACTTCAACAAGTTATTAACATATAACATGTCTCGTTGGGTGACAATAGACAATAATTTATTCAAACTCTGGCCAGGGTGGCACGGAGCGTAATATATATGAAATTAAACAATACATCTTATATACACATAATTATAAAGATTATAAACAATAACAGGAAAAATACAATGTAAGCAGCAATCATATGTAAAGATCAGTTCACAGTTCACAGCACAGTTCAGATCCTTATCTCGTCTTCACTCATGCTAAAGTTAACTGTTGCTGTCATCTACCGGGCACAGCGTAAGAAAACAATAGGCACGATGATCCGCCTGATGGTAGGTGTGACTACAATCAAGCCGCCGTTTAGATGGCGTGGTCAACACAGTGTTTAGCTTGGTTTTGCGATGCCCGGTAATGTAATCTTTGCTTTATTTAATCTTTACTGATTATAGGTGATTGCCCATCTTGGCAATTAGCGTGACAATTGGTGTCATAGACTCCATGTGTGATCGTGATAAGCCGTCTGAGATTATAGGCTCGGTTTTATAGACGATCACACAACATAGTAAATAGTCTTTGTATTAGGTCGTTTGTCGTTGGTCTAGGGCGGCCTCTTAATAATGAAAGGATAATAATAATAATAAGCTATCACATTTGTGCGATCTCTGCTATGTACACTTGCGTACATGCGCATGTAGCATATCCAGTACGTATGTTTTTCATAACGTTCTGCCTGTTTTACTGGCAGTCTTATACATTCATGTTAAGCCAATGATAATGTATCATATGTCTAGTATATGTACATGTATGTATATTGGCAGCATATGCGTATCCAATGTGAATGCTGTGGGTGTTCACTCTATCACTATGTGGGATCTTTATTCATACTATACAGTGATATAAGTAATAGTGATTTATGAACTATTAAATATGTGCACTGGTCATCTCGCAGCGTGCACATTCGTATTATGGATACGTTAACATATATTGACATTCATTTAGTTACATTAATAATGTTTTATGAATCCATGGATGTAGGCTACATGCAGGATCCTACAATGTGAGAAATATAGGCCTAATGGCCACACAGCGCCATCCTTTGTTCTCAATCAACTAAGTAGACCTCACGTATTTATGACGTCCGCTCTGTGGCACAATTTGTTTCATGAACATTTGATTTGTAAATATCACTTAACCATATCAATAAAAAACGAGATGACACACGAGCAAAATCTCGAAAGACCGATCTCGTCCAGACAATGGGCCAGCGTTGATTTCCTAATCGATGTTGGTGAAATCACTGACAGGTGTCGTAAACACTATGTCCAAAAATCCAAATAAAAAATATATATCGATTTTTGTATGCCTATATTTCCTAGCCGAGGTATGTCCATTTAAGTTAGCTAAAATTTTAGAAGAAAGAGATAACGGTTCACATATATACATACCAGGTACCTTTTCTATATTATTTTGGGAGTTTAAGAGTGTATATACCATGGAGAACATTTCGACCATGCATCCAACAACATTGGATAAACATCTTGTGTTTGCTGGGAATTTATTTTTCAATATGGTACATGTAGCCTACATCGGCTTACTTGATAGATATGACAGACAGGTGATAGTCAGGGGCAAACACGTGTGGCATAGACGAGTATGATGGTCTATAGCATTGCTGAGCTCAACAAACAACTAATGTACCAACTCGAGTTAGTAGGCCTACATTAGCTGTATGTTTTGCATACAGCTAATGAGATGTTATACATCTCTGCTGGATAACTGTACCTGAGTAAACCTATACAGAAAGGGGCGATTTTCCTTGAATTCACAGATAAGTTATCGTAACAGTATATTTTCTGTATAAACTAAGGAGAAACACCCATGGCATAGACGAGTATGATTTTCTGTGGCTTTTGGTTGTAGGGCGGGATAATAGGCCCCCCTGGGTAATAAGCCCCCCTTTCTATCCGTGACGCAATTGATAATTTACATCAAAATGCACAATTTATCAGTTATGCAGTGACACTCGGTGCCTATGCACTCATAGTTGTGACTTTTATAAGTTTAAGGGGTGCAGGGCGAATACTTTTCGTATTATATTCTGGCAATAAATATCTTAAATATCTCACACACAGAAAAAATAAATAGTTAGAATAGTTGTGCATTTCACAAAACTGGATATTAGTGGGCGATAATAGCCCAATTACTTTGTGCAGAGGTCACACAATTTACAGTCATGTGGGGTAATAGGCCCCCGCAAGGTTGGGGTGATAACCCCCCGGGGGCCTATTACAGGCCTATTACAGGCCTATCACAGGCCTACAGGTGTATATTCTAACTCTTTTTGTTATCGTCCTTCATCTGTTTTCCCCCTTCCTAAAAACAAAGTAGCCTACTTATATGAGGTATCTAAGTTCTTTTATGAAACATATAGGCCTACACACGCTACAGGACTTAATGAAACCCGTGAGTAAAGCTAAGAGGGCGAAGGGAAGAAGAGGAGGAAAACAAGAAGAAGAAGAGGGAGACGAAAAGGAAGGAAAGGAGAGGCGGAAGTGGAAGGAAAAGAAGCATTGGAGATTGATAAGGACGAGGAGGAGGAGTCCTCCTGCGTGGGCGGATCTAGCTTTTCATTGACCGGCGGGGGGGAGGGGTAAAAATTGACAAAGGAATATTTCACTATTTAAGGGGGTCGGGCGACCGCCCCCGGCAATTATTTTTATTTTCAAAAGGTTTTATCTTGCAAACTGAGGCATATTGGGAACTGTTTGTCGTTCAGTATATCGCCAGCTCATATGGAAACCCATCATAAAGATGATGATTTTTTTCCGAGGGGAGTTTAGCCACCCCCTCCCCCCCTAGAATCCACCCCTGCTCCTCTACCTTCACCCCTTTTTTCTCCTTATCCTCCTCTTTTTCCTCTTCCGTCATTGTCCTTGTCTACCTCATTGTCAACTCCGCTCTCCTTCCCCTCTAGCTCATTTCCTTCATTCTCCTCCTTCACTTCTTCTCCTCTCCCTTCTTCTCCTTTTCCTCTCGTCCTTTTCCTCCTAGTTTTATCATCCCCTGTCTTCACGTCGTCCTTTATTTTTCTTCTTTTTTTCGTCAGCCTTCTTCTGCGTCTTCTCCACTTCTTCATCTTCCTCTACCTTTCACGCATTTCACGCATTTCACTTCCTTGTTCTCCTTATCATCGTCGTCTTTTTTCAAATTTTCTCCTCTTCCTCCTGCTCTTCTTCTCCCCACCCCATCCTCCTCCTCCATCACCATTCTTTTTCTCCTCCATCTTCTCCGTGTCATATTCGTCCTCATCTTCATAATTTATTTTCATTCCCCCTCCTTGTTCTCCTTATCTTCATCTATTTCTGCTACACTTACTCCTTTTCCTCTTCCCCCTCCATTGTCATCGTTCTATTCTTATTCTTCTCTTTGTCTTTCTTCTGTCCCTTTCTTTCTTCTCTTTGTTTTCTCCAACTTCGTCTTTTCTTGCTTTTCATCTACTTTTTCCCTCTTTCTCCATCTCTCCATTCTATATCTCCTCCATCTCCTTTTGCTTCCCCTTCTGGTTTTCTTTCTGGTCGGTATCCTCCACTTTCTCTTCTCGTTCCTCTTCCTTCTTCTCCTCCACGTCCTCCTCTGCCCTCCTCCACTTCCTCTTCAATCATCATCATAATTGTCATCATTATTAGTGTCCTCCTCCATCTTCACCACCTCGTATCCGTCCTCCTCTCCCTTCTCTACATTATCTTCCTCCTCCTCCTTGTTCTCCTCCTCATCTTCGTCTTTTTTTCCTCTTCGCTTATTTATGTTTTTTGCTCTGGTCTCCATCCTTCTCTTTCTTCATCCCTCCTCCTCTTCGTCATTTTCTTCCTTTCCGAATTTATAAGCCTCTGCTTCCCTATTCTCTCGTCACCTTTCTCCTGCTTTACATAATTTTACTCTCCTCTCTGTCTCTCTTCTTCTTCTTCACCTCCTTAGCTACTTTTCTCGTCTCTTTGGTTCTCTGCATAATCATTCTTGGTCGGGGGGGGGGGGGGAGCGAGGTGAAATTTAACAAAAGAATATTTCACTGTTTGAGGAGGTCAGGGACATTTGTGTTTTGCAAAAGGATTTCTCTTGCAATCTAATGCATATTGGGAACTTTTTTTATATATCGCCACGTACTTCATATGGAAACCCCTAAATAAGATGATGATTTTCCCCGAGGCGGAGGGGGTATCATGTGATATTCTATGGTCTTCTATCATGCAGGACACCTTCTCTCATGCAGGACACCTTTAGGACACCTTTGTGCACATATAGGCTAAACTGGGTCAGGAGAACCTCCTGAGGATGGTGAGATGAATGAAATGACACTGTCCTCCAGACACAGGATTCGAAATTCGCCGAGCACGCTACCTATCGGTCACGGAGGCTCCCCACAATACTGAGTTTCACACGTGGATGGGGAAGAAACAATTTTGTTTCTTACAAATCGCCGAGACCGGGAACCGAACCCCGAGCTCTAGCGTGAAAGGCAGCGGTGTTAACCACTACCCTAGGGCCCATGGGTGGTCTCAGATCTATGCTAGGGATCTTGTGGTCTTAATGGATGCCGCCAAACTACCCTGTGCAAATTAATTTGTTTCATTCATATTTTATTTATCATGGTTGAATAAACAATTCTTCCTCTTGCGTCTTCACTCTTTCTTCTTGTCGTCCTCCTCCACCTCTCCGTTCTCTTTTCCTTCCCTTTCTGCCTCGTCTTCTCTTTTCTCTTCTGCCTCATAATTGTCTACCTCTTTTTTTCTTCTGTCATTATTCTTCTCTATCCTCCTCCTCGTTCAGCTCATTCTGCTCAACCTTCCCCTCTTATTTTCTTTTGAACTTTCTTGTTCTATTCCTCCTAATCCTCCACCTCGTTTTCTTTATACTCTCTTTTTTATTCCTCTTCTTATTATGTCACTCAAATTATGTCACTCAACACAGTAAAATATGGCGGCCATCTTTAAAATAGGCTACTTTGGACCTCCTCTTTTTTACCTTTTTTACCTTTACAATTATGTCCATTGTCACTTAACACAGTAAAATATGGCGGCCATCTTTGAAATTTGCTAAAATGGACCTCAGATGACACCAAGTGGTCCAACCTAATCTTCTTTATTATGAGGATTTGGTGCATTAAACTCACAATTTTGAGGCGGCACAATGCATTAAAACATGTTTAAAACAATACATGCATTAAAACATGTTTAGCTTTGATGTGTCATTTTGTTCACGTGATATTGTATGACCTTCTATCATACAGGACACTGAAGTGACCTTTAATCATATCAAACGGAAATTGTCAACAAAACATCTCATTCGATTTAATATCTTCATGACAATTATGCCACCTAAAACGGTAAAATATGCTGATGGCGGCCATCTTGAAAAAGGCAAAATTGTATCCCTTGGGACATTTTTCACTGGTGATATCTGAATTGTCCAAATATAAATCTTAGTAGTGGTAAAACCGATTTCCGAATTTAGTGGGGACCTACTTTATCAACAGGACGAAAATGTAAAACTGTCATAACTAGTGTATGTAGCTAGGTCTCCCATACAATATCAACTATTTAAAAGAGTTTGATTATTTCAATAATTTAGTCATCATTTACATATTATATCATATTTTACATTTCAATAAAGGGCCTGCTTGACGTTATCATCAAATGCGATATTCCCCCTACATAAAGGACCTAAAAACAAAACAATGTTTTTTGTTAAATAAGCAGTGGGGTAATAAGCCCCCTGGGGGCGTATTACTCCAGGCCTGGGGGCGTATTACCCGAGCCCTGGGTAGTACGCCCCCCTTTGTGATTTTTTTCTTAATAAATTGTATTCTATTGTAACATGAGTATTTAAAGTAATTTGTACTGTCAATATTAACCCTTACTATTCAACATAATTATAGAGAAAACGTTGATGGGTTAACGCCATCAAATACTGGTCGAATATGAGGAAAGGTGCTTAACCCTTTAAGCCCCTACGATGCATTAAAGCATCATTTTACACCATTGAAAACTTACTTGATTTTTTCACAGCTAAGGGTTTTAGAGGGCATATTTCGATAAAATTGTTCCACGAATACATAGTAATTTTCTTTAATTTATCACCCACATCAAATCATCTTCATCCACTACAAGTCGAGAATTGCGACAGCAATTCGCGGCTTGTAGTGGATGAAGATGACAATGGTAAACTCAGGCCTGAAAGGGTTAAGGGGGGCGTATTACCCCACCCTACCCAAGCATCTGCTTTTATGTTAATGTTTAAAGCAAGTTGAATATTCACAGTATCTCATATTTACTGTGTTTAGCGTATCCTTGTTGACTTCTCTGTGAATATAACTGTGTATAAGTTAAATGTTTGATTACTGAGTAAGTGAATATATTACAAATGTGGTATGCATGGAGAACACTGGGACAACATGTAATGGTAGGTATGTGGAGAACTGGGACACTTCTCCACGTAAGTGTCACACTTTAATGTTATGTAAAATATTCACATGCTACATGTTAGGTACATACAAAATTAGAAAAGGAATACCAGTAAAACGTAAAGTAGGTCTGAATTATGAATTAAAAATGTTTTTGTTTCACAGTCAATTACCAACCTCAAAAAATAAACCATTTGCCATATAATAAAATCCTGGGTTTCAAACAGACCTTGTTCAATAGGTTTAAAGAGTTACGTCATCAATTGCAATTTACTACATGACAAATGGTCTAACTTTTGAAATACTGCTTAGATAATCAAATATTCTATTATCCAAAATGGAGTATTCGGTATTGTTTCATGGATACCAGTGGTTATTATCATTATGCCAGAAGATGACCAACGTCTCTGCTTGAAATTATATCATTATTGTAATATCCACCTCGGATTATTAATAATATGTATAAATATGGATATATTTGTCCTCCTATAGCGCCAAAATAGACTCGGCGGCTTGTGTGGAATCTGTGGAGACGCTTATGATGGGCCTAGAACCAGTGAAACCGGAGGAAAATATGCTAACGACATAATAACCGCCAGGTGGCAAGAGGGCAGCACGGTGCAGGTGGCTGTTCAGGTACTTAACATGATGTGGTCAAGGTCCAAAATACTATATATGGACATAACTATTTCAGTTTTAATTTACAGTTATCAACAGAAGAATACACAATATATTGTATCAATATTGTCCGACGATAATCATGTTAATATCACGTCGTGTGTCCAGCGCATTATGATTAGATGGGGATCTAAAGTACCACGTGATAAATAATTATGAATTCAAAATAATTGTAACACACAGACACAATCTATCATAAGGTATCAAGTGTCAGTTTACTGATTTACCCATTCTAATGTGGAATTCAAACACCTGTACATGTAAAATTCATATAGTTATTCTCAATATCAACAATTACAAGATATATTAAAGAATCCCATTGAAAATAATAATAAAAGTGACGTTTGATAATCTCATCGCGATTCAAAGACCTTATTTTTAGCTCCGAAGATGACTGTAATGTATTCACAAATTCAGAGTTATATACATACATCTTGGTTACAGGTGACTGCTTTCCATCGTGGATATCATGAATTTAAGATAGCACCACATCACAACATGCAAGTTGAAGTAACTACAGATGAACTGAACCAGCACGTATTGCATTCACCAGGTGGCTCTAGCCGTCATACAGCTGTGGGTGTTGGGTTCAACAACTACACTTTAGAGCTTCCTGCAGGCCTGACGTGTGATCAGTGTGTTCTACAGTGGCGCTACAGAGCGGGTCAGTTATCTCAACCCTTAGAACCCTGATGTCGACTACAGCAGACATTCTGTGTTTTACCAGCACCTGTATGATCAGTTGCTAAAATTAAAATATCTTTTCAATTTAGAAACACTGATATGTGTTGGGACTTAAAGCGAGACACAACTTCAAGTGACTGAAAATTAAATTGAATATCTCAGTGCTCTCTAAAGAGGGGTTAAGAAATATAAATAACAGAGAATCCAGATAAATCAAAATATTGGGGTTGGCAAGCGCAGCGCAGCTAATATGAAAATTGCAGCAGTCTGGCTTTGAATGCTGCAGGTGAAGGTGCTAACTTCACTTCCACTTTCAAAATGTTCAAGTCCCTCACTGTTCTGTTGTAAAATGAGTTGGCGAAATGAGATGAAATGAATCGGGCTTTAGGCCACCTTTGTGCTGTCCTCCAGACACAGGATTCGAAATTCGAGCCTTGGCGGTCTGAGGCCGAGCACGCCAATTCTCGGTCACGGAGGCCCCCCACAATACTGACTTTCACACGTGGATGGGGAAGAAACATTTTGTGTTTCTTTCAAACCGCCGAGACCAGGAACCGAACCCCGAACTCTGGCGTGAAAGGCAGCGGTGCTAACCACTACCGTAGGGCCCCCGCCCGAGTTGGCGAGGGCCTGTGGTCAGCCGTCTGTAGAATGTGAGTAGGTAGGGCCACCTCACCATTCACCGCCTTATAGTGTAGCCTACTTAGCTTAAGACTTTAAGTATAGTAGTAATTTCGTATATTTTCACAACAACTTGTGTTTTACAAAACTAACCTTCTTGTACATAGGCCTACAGTTATTATAAATGTACGTCGGATATGTATTATAAATAAATCTAAATCATTGTGAACAGACCGGTAGCTGAATTATTGAGGGAAAGTTAGGCGATTTTTTAGCAAAACCTAAAACAAATTACTTACCAAAAAAATATTTTACCATTGCATAGTATAGGGTCTCAGCTAACTTCTGACAATTTGTTTACGCTCAATTGTCATAGGAGGTTTTTTTACAGAGCAAAATGTAAGATGGCCGAAATCGGTAATGAAAAAAATCGAAACTAGGCATGCTAATTTAACCTACATTTTATTAGCGGTGGTAGACAGTTACGTTAAATGTAGTATTATTTATTAAAGAAAATGATATCAACAGGAGAAAAACCAACATGGCCACCAAAAACAGCAAAGCACGATAGTGATCAGTAAATGTTCACGCTTGACGTTTTGGTTTTAGAAGTGCAGCATGCGAGTCTTATGTTATCGATATTACTATTGTTAAATCTGAACAAGTCGGCTATTTGTAATTAGGAACAATATTTTATTTTGTCTCTATTAAATGTATGTGTAATAAATATAGTGTGTGTGTAGTGCATGTAGAAACGTAGATTGGAATAAGTTAGGATCTTTGTTAAGTGGTAAAATGCTTCAGACAGTCAAATGTACTAATAACATAGATGTTGATCTGATCTGGGAATGTTGGCTCTAGTGCTACGATGATGCAACAAGATCAAATGTACCCCCAGGAATTTATCACCTTGGTTTGACTTCGAAGTGAGACGTCTAAAAAAAAAGCAAGCTTGGACAAAAGCTAAGAAGTTTAATAAAGGACATCATTGGAATAAATTTAGAAAAGTAAGAAATTAATTACATAAATTATTGCAGTTCAAGCACAACCAGCTCATTGCTGATTTGCCTGAAAAACTAAAGGAAAACCCTAAACGATTCTGGTCTTATTGTAGATCGAAAACAAATAAAATATACATCGAACAAATTGTCATGAAGGTCTAAACGCCACCCATCCCAATGATATGGCTTGTATGTTCAATAAATATTTAGATTTAGCTTATAATGACAGCACTGGTGAGTCATTAGCTTTTGTGGTGGCTGAGATAGCTTTTAAAGTGGCTGTGATGATTTCCTCAGTGGCCAAGATCATTTTTGGTGACTGGGATCACTTTTAAAGTGCCTGTCATCACGCCTTCAGTGGTTAGGATCACTTTTGTAGAGACCGAGATCACTTTTTAAGTGGGTGACATCAGTGTGTTAGTGGCCAAGATCACCTTTGTAGTGATTGATATAACTTTTAAGGAGGATGTGATCACTTCTTCAGTGCCTAAGATCACTTATATAGTGGTTGAGATAACTTTTAAAGTGGCTGTGGTCACTTCTTCAGTGGCCAAGATCACTTTTGTAGTGAATGAGACAACCTTAAAGTGGCCGTGATCACTTCTTCAGTGGTAAATATAATTTTTGTTGTGACCGCGATCATTTTTTTACCTTTGTGGTGACTTCTTCAGTGTCCAAGATCAGTTCGTTAGTGACCAAGATCACTTTCGTAGTGGCTGCGATAATTATTAAGGAGGATGTGATCATTTCTTATTTGGCTAAGATCACTTTTATAGTGGCTGAGATATTTTGGCTGTGGTCACTTCTTCCGTGACTTGGATCACTTTTGTAGTGGATGAGATGACTTTTGAAGTAGCTTCAGTGGCTGACATTAATTTGTTTGTAGCCAAGATCACCTTTGTAGTAGCTGACATAATTATTAAGGAGCATGTGATCACTTCTCCAGTGGCTAAGATCACTTATGTAGTGGCTGAGATAACTTTGAAAGTGGTTTGTAGTCACTTCCTCAGTGGCCACGATCACTTTTGGAGTAGATGAGACAACGTTTAAAGTGGCTGTGATCACTTTTTTTTAAGTGTCCAAAAGCATTTTTGTAGTGGCTGTGATAGCTTTTAAATTGGCTGTGTCTTCTTCGGTGGACAAGATCATTTTTGAAGTGGCTCAGATCACTTTTAAAGGGGCTTCAGTGGCTGACATCAGTTTGTTAGTGGCCAAGATCACTTTTGCAATGTCTGAGATCATTATTAAGGAGGATGTGATCACTTCTCAAATGATCAATAAATTATCTGTGATATTGACCGAGCTATTACTCAATATACATTTTTCGGTATTGGCGGCACAAATTTGCATAAAAATGGCACGTGGGATATTTTTTCAGATGGTTAAAATAGCTAATCGTTTTCTACAGTTTTTTTCCAAGCAAGATACATCAATTAGAAGTATATTTCTGAGGGTGCACGAGAACACTATTTTTCGACTAGACTAATAAGCTTATCAAAGCCACATCCAAAGGTTATACAAATAACTTCAAATAATAGCAAAAATAATGTGAAACATAAAAAAATCGAAAAACACAAAATAGAAAGTGAAATTAAATTAAATTTGAGACAAAGACTAGAGACAGGCGCAAAAAATGTTCCATCAATGAAACATTTGGCGGCCATTTTGTTTTTTTATGTCGTTTATTTATTGTAAAACAACTTCCAATCCTTTAGTCATCACATTTGTAAACAAATTGATGATTAATTATCACTCCCTATGTTTTTTCTCTGAGATAGTCTGCCATTTTGGATTTTACCCTCCTTAAATTCCTCCTATGAATATTCAGAGTAAACAATTTTTGTGTGGCTAGTCCCGACCTCATACAAGACCGTGGTACAAAAAGATTTTGGTAAGGAATTTGTTTTAGGTTTTTTTCTAACTTTCCCTGACTAAACTGTAAAAGTTTTCATACTCCACGTCACCTACGTAATAACAAACACGAGTATCTTCGTCGTTGCACTGCTGACATTTTGTGGAGTTTTAAACTTTTTTTCAGGTAATAACTGGGGTATATGTCCAGACGGGAGAGGTGCTCTGGGGTGTGGCCCACAGGAAGAATTCTACGCATGCGCCGACATCAGCATTACAGGAGGTATCTTACACAAAAAAGCATACAAATCAGCAATATTATCTTTAAGCGTTCTCCTTTCATATTTTTCATTCATTTAAAGAAGCAATTGCCAGCTTCAAACAAACAAAAATATCCAACGTTTGAAAACTACACTTATAGTAAATCTTGTCCTTTATTGGAGATATATGAATACATCTAAATTGCAGCCGGTAGTTTCAAAGCATCAACCGCTCTCAGCCGTTTAAGAAATAGCCTCGGCATGCTGGTGAACACAATTAAAAAGTGTACAGTTTGTTCTTAATAACAGAATAAATAATTCAATTTAATTGAATTTAATTCAAATAATAATTTTGCATATGGCCTAGTATCCCTTAAATTGCTAATCAGGTATATCACCCTTTTCAGATTTTTTATTTGTCTCTCAAACAAGTATATTTTATGGAAAATGAACATTAATTTTGTTAGATTCACATATATGTATTTTTTCAAAATACTGTAGATCTGGTTAAACTCACGAGGTTTTAATTTTCGCGAATTTGGCGAGGAGGACAAATTCGCATATCAAGAATCACGCGAAAATTATTATTATAACGGCGCTACTACAGAAAAATAAAAAAAAATCGCGAATTCTGAACTGAAAAGTCCCCAAATCGGAAATTTGCGAAAATATAAACACGTGAAAATTACCAGATCTACAGTAGGCCTATAGATATGTAAGTAAATAAGGTAATTTTACTCACTATCGCGCTTCACAACTTCCAGTTGGTAGAAAAATAAATTATATATTTTCGAGGGTTGATTCACTTGAATCTGTATTTCTACAGATGGAGAAGATGGAGGGCCCCAATCTCAGCTAACGAGACCGACCACAACCACGGATTCTGCAGGACCTGGTGGTGATGCAGGCGATGGGCACCGTGGAACGACCACGATCCAGACGAGAAGGACAACAAGAAGACACGGACACCAGAGGAGAAGATGTAGAGCTGTGGGCGTGTGGAGACGTAGGGAGGGAATGCGCCGGTGGTGTATTGATAACTGTAACCACAATCCGCCGTATTGTCCCAGCACTCATTGTAGATGCAGATAAACTGTGCATACACACTGTTATGTACACGTTTGTAGAAGTAGAAATAAGAATTACTGTTCCAGATATAATAAGCCTTTGTTATGATGCAAGAGACATATTATTGTAGAATGAATAAACATAATGTATAATGTTATGCCTATGCCTATGTTATGATACTAGAGATACAAACAAAGTAGGCACTATTATTGTAGAATTAATAAGCATGATGTATATACCCCCGGTACCATGAATTTTGCTATACCTGTTCCATGCTAGAGATTTTTTTTTAAGTGAAGTGTATATTTGAGTAACGTTGGTAATATTGTAAATTTGTAAATGTTAAATGAACACCATTTTTGATATTATATCATTCACTATTCGCAGAAAGACAGAAGTATTTTAAAACCTGAATAACAGTAATAAACTACCGGTATATCGCTATATAATTAAAGAGTACAACGTGACATGTAACGACAATAGATGGTGACTTAGTATGTAATCGAGTCCAAACTAATGATTATACACTCTACGTGATATGGGCCTACATTTTAAAATAAAATAACCTTCTAAGTACCCAGGCTATTTCTTCTCGTTTTTTTCACCTTGAAGTGATCTAGTTAGGCATCAATATAGTGCTCTGTCTTTAGACAATGTGCTACTACCACCTCACTCACCCCTCACCCCCACCCCCTAAGGGCGGGGGCCCTAGGATAGTGGTTAGCACCGCTGCCTTTCACGCTAGAGTTCGGGGCTCGTTTCCCAGTCTCGGCGGTTTAAAAGAAACAAACATGTTTCTTCCCCATCCACTCGTAAAACTCAGTATTGTGGGGAGCCTCTGTGACCGAGAGGTAGCGTGCTCGGCCTCAGACCTCGAGGGTTTGATTTCGAATCCTGTGTCTGGAGGGCAGTGTCATCTCACCATCCTCAGGAGGTTCTCTTGGCCCAAGTTAGCCGGTATGTGCACAAAAGTGGTCTAAAGCCCTATTTTTTTCTCTTTATCAGAATTTACATCTCTGCACAGGTTATAGCTGTCAAATATTTTGAACATAAACTTTACATCCGACAGAAAACACCGTAACCATGGTAACTGACCAAAAATCATACACTCAATAATATAAATTATTACTAGGCGGTTTGAATAATATTGCTAAAATGATATGAGAGATATTATTAATTTCACCATATTATATTCACCGGTTTGAAACATATAGCTGAAAATAGGTAAAAGTACAACTATTAATAATTATATCATACCATACGTATACCGTAAACCGGGGCTATTTTGCCACCCCGGGGCTATTTTGCCACCCCTCCGAAAATTGATAAAATCTCCTAGTTTTCAATAAATACCATAAAGTAATAAAAATAACTATTATCATAGGTTAGACTATATTGTAACATTTTTCTGTCTATTCACAAATATTTACAAATATTTCGACACCAGAATTTTTTTTTTTACAGAGGTGTAATTTTTTACGCGTTTTCTTCTAAATTTGACAAATTAGAACTCAGGAATGGTATTTATCCATTCTATTAATATATATATTTTTATTTTATGATATTTGAAGGGTCCTTATCACATGAAAAAAAAAATTAATGGATGCAATTTAAATATTGAGCCTGTTTGAGAACTTCAAAGTCACCGGGGCTATTTTGCCACCTCATACCGGGGCTATTTTGCCACCCCTTCAAAATGGCCGCCAGAGCCTCGTTTTCGGTCCGATAGGAAAACGGACTTGGCCACTAGACTCACTGACCCCTAAAAATTATAAAAATATCTACATACCAGGTTTGTAAATGCCTACTGACTGTTCAGTTGACTTGATTTTCGTTCAATCAGCTGCTCAATTATATTATTTTGAATTAAAAAATATTCATATGGCAAAATATTTCTATTTGGATTCTGACAAATGGTTATAATTCTTAAAATATGATAAAAATTAGCTACAGTGGCAAAATAGGCCCGGTTGTCGGGGCTATTTTGCCACCATACATTTTTATTTGAAAGTCCTATTAATAAAGCCTAAATACAAACTATGCTAAGTATGCAAATACCTCACACAATCACCCTTATTTATGACACTTTATATTCCCACTTCAAAAATCAGCTTCAATACAGAGATACAAAATATGTAAATGGAGTGGCAAAATAGCCCCGGTTTACGGTACGCCGTGGAGATACAGAGCCATTGAATCATTTGAATATATGAAGATACATACCAATGAAATGGTTTTAAATGTCAATTTACGTCTGACAGAAAACAACGTAACCTCGTTAATTGACCAAAAACCATACAACAATTAGTAATAATATAAATTACCAGGCGGTTTGCATCATATAGCTAAAATTGGGTAAAATAGAAACTAGTAGTATTTTAGTATAACAAACTTTTATATGAAAATACATAGCTGTCAAGTTGCTTTAAGAGAAAATATACATCTTATAGAAAACACAATGCCCATGGTAACTGGTAACTGGTAACTGACAAGAAAAGCATACATGCAATAGACGGTTTGAAACATATAGCTGAAAATAATTATAATTATATCATACCATACGTATACGCCGTGGAGATAGATAGCCATTGAATCATTTGAAGATTTATTTACATCCCACAGAAGGCACCGTAACCATAGCAACTTGTTTTTATTTAGTCATAAGGTTAATATTCGTTATTTAATATCCCAGATTTGAAATGGCCATATTTATATACCTCATACTTAGACGTGAAGGAGATTTTTCACATAAAAAGATGATCTTAAAACATTAAAAAATCATTGTAATGAGTCTGTCGTTATTAATTTAGTTGAGAAGGGGATGTTGCATACAGATGTTTTTCTTACTTCATGTGAGAATAACACAGATTAAAAATGGCCTTTATATTGAATCTGACCCTTAGACTACATTCAAACGAGAAAAAAACCATTTTAATGAATTTGTCGTCATTGATTTAGTCGAAATGAGGTTTTTCACAATAAGAATATAATAGGAAATTAGTCAGATTCAGAATGGCCGCGGGTGGCCATTTTGAATTATCACTCGTTTTCAGCAAAATGTTCACGAGATAGGGTCTCACCACCCCAAGGCGAAATCACGGCTGATGTCTACTAATGATGGAATCATCACACAAAACATTTTCAATGCCGCTGTTTCAACATCTGTTGAAATAAAAACAAATGCAAGAAAGTTATAATTCTGCATCTTTCCGGCAGCAAGTCTTGACACAGCGAGGCCGTCAGGCCAGGAGTAGCGGGCCTTGCGGGGAAAGATGTAATTCTGTGGATATTTGTGACCCGCCACGCGAATTGATTTTCATAGTTTATATGATAACCGTGTCCTTTCTGTTCCGATAACTGTAATAATTAAAAAAAAATATTCATACTTTTTGTTTTATGAGACGTTTAATATTTTAAAAGTAATTATGTATAATCATTAAATTTAAATTTTAAATGACGTCATAAATAAGTTTATTATGTACCTTATCGCATGGCGGGTCACATTTATTAAGTACACGATACCTTGTTTATGCCGGATATAACTGTTTCGTGATAATCTATAGTACAATTAGTAAAATCAGCCCGTTAAGGTTTAAAGCTATCTGCGGAGACCGACTTTAGACGGCAGATTCTGACGTGTAAAGTGACGCTGAAAGGGTTAAAACAAATGTTGTCTTATTATTTCTCACTGTGTCAGACAGTTTAATTTTGTACCATATGTGTTTATGTAGACACATTTAAACAGTGTCACGGGTTATAATGGCGATTTTAACTTTTTTTGTATAAAATGAAAACGCACCGTCTGCGGCATTTAATAAATGGATTTTCAGAATCAGCATGAAATTCGTGTTAGAAACAATCTTCAAACCTGTTGGGTTCCGACACGTAATTAAAAGTGGTTCATCTCACAGTCTAATTCGTTTTAGCGCACACGTGAATGCACGCTTTTGTCGGAACTGCGAAAATATTGTTTAAGATGAGGCACGATTTATTAGTGAGTGCTGCTGGGACCATTATACAAACGTTTTCAAGCATGTTAGCCCTTACAACGCTAAAATATTTTTGTATAAACCATGGAGACCAAAGGGTTATTATTAATTTTAAATCTTCATACAGTTTTCATCTAGCTCTTTCTGATTCATCTGAAAACCTATATGTTATGGGTCTACAGCCATGCTAAATAAAAAATCTTTCTTGTCATTTCAAGCTACAAATTGCGTTAGGAATTCCAGGTTTAAATGAATGAAAAATAGAAACAAACAAATCATCAGCTCAAGACATAAATTAAATCATGACTTCTAGTTGTCATATTATACATGTACATGGCGCTCTAATGTACAGCTTCATCATCACAAGGCATAAATGACGTCTAGTTGTCATATTATACATGTACATGACGTTCTAATCTACAGCTTCATCAGCACAAGACATAAATTAAATCATGACGTCTAGTTGTCATATAATACATGTACAAGGCGCTCTAATGTACAGCTTCATCAGCACAAGACATAAATTAAATCATGACGTCTAGTTGTCATATAATACATGTACATGGCGCTCTAATGTACAGCTTTATCAGCACAAGACATAAATTAAATCATGACGTCTAGTTGTCATATTATACATGTACATGGCGCTCTTATGTACAGCTTCATCAGCACAAGACATAAATTAAATCATGACGTCTAGTTGTCATATTATACATGTACAAGACGCTCTAATGTACAGCTTCATCAGCACAAGACATAAATTAAATCATGACGTCTAGTTGTCATATTATACATGTACAAGGCGCTCTAATGTACAGCTTCATCAGCAAAAGGCATAAATTAAATCATGACGTCTAGTTGTCATATTATACATGTACATGGCGGTCTAATGTACAGCTTCATCATCACAAGACATAAATTAAATCATGACGTCTAGTTGTCATATTATACATGTACAAGACGCTCTAATGTACAGCTTCATCAGCACAAGATAAAAATTAAATCATGACGTCTAGTTGTCATATCATACGTGTACATGGCGCTCTAATGTACAGCTTCATCAGCACAAGACATAAATTAAATCATGACGTCTAGTTGTCATATTATACATGTACATGGCGCTCTAATGTACAGCTTCGTCAGCACAAGACATAAATTAAATCATGACGTCTAGTTGTCATATTATACATGTACAAGACGCTCTAATGTACAGCTTCATCAGCACAAGATAAAAATTAAATCATGACGTCTAGTTGTCATATTATACGTGTACATGGCGCTCTAATGTACAGCTTCATCAGCACAAGACATAAATTAAATCATGACGTCTAGTTGTCATATAATACATGTACAAGGCGCTCTAATGTACAGCTTCGTCAGCACAAGACATAAATTAAATCATGACGTCTAGTTGTCATATTATACATGTACATGGCGTTCTAATGCACAGCTTCATCAACACAAGACATAAATTAAATCATGACGTCTAGCTGTCATATTATACATGTACATGGCGCTCTAATGTACAGCTTCATCAGCACAAGACATAAATTAAATCATGACGTCTAGTTGTCATAGTATACATGTACATGGCGCTCTTATGTACAGCTTCATCAGCACAAGACATAAATTAAATCATGACTTCTAGCTGTCATATTATACATGTACATGGCGCTCTAATGTACAGCTTCATCAGCACAAGACATAAATTAAATCATGACGTATAGTTGTCATATTATACATGTACATGGCGCTCTAATGTACAGCTTCATCAGCACAAGACATAAATTAAATCATGACGTCTAGTTGTCATATTATACATGTACATGGCGCTCTAATGTACAGCTTCATCAACACAAGACATAAATTAAATCATGACGTCTAGTTGTCATATTATACATGTACATGGCGCTCTTATGTACAGCTTCATCAGCAGAAGGCATAAATTAAATCATGACGTCTAGTTGTCATATTATACATGTACATGGCGCTCTGATGTACAGCTTCATCAGCACAAGACATAAATTAAATCATGACGTCTAGTTGTCATATTATACATGTACATGGCGCTCTAATGTACAGCTTCATCAACACAAGACATAAATTAAATCATGACGTCTAGTTGTCATATTATACATGTACATGGCGCTCTTATGTACAGCTTCATCAGCACAAGACATAAATTAAATCATGACGTCTAGTTGTCATATTATACATGTACATGGCGCTCTTATGTACAGCTTCATCAGCACAAGACATAAATTAAATCATGACGTCTAGTTGTCATATTATACATGTACATGGCGCTCTTATGTACAGCTTCATCAGCACAAGACATAAATTAAATCATGACGTCTAGTTGTCATATTATACATGTACATGGCGCTCTAATGTACAGCTTCATCAACACAAGACATAAATTAAATCATGACGTCTAGTTGTCATATTATGCATGTACATGGCGCTCTTATGTACTGCTTCATCAGCACAAGACATAAATTAAATCATGACGTCTAGTTGTCATATGATACATGTACATGGCGCTCTTATGTACAGCTTCATCAGCACAAGACATAAATTAAATCATGACGTCTAGTTGTCATATTAAACATGTACATGGCGCTCTTATGTACAGCTTCATCAGCACAAGACATAAATTAAATCATGACGTCTAGTTGTCATATTATACATGTACATGGCGCTCTTATGTACAGCTTCATCAGCACAAGACATAAATTAAATCATGACGTCTAGTTGTCATATTATACATGTACATGGCGCTCTTATGTACAGCTTCATCAGCACAAGACATAAATTAAATCATGACGTCTAGTTGTCATATTATACATGTACATGGCGCTCTTATGTACAGCTTCATCAGCACAAGACATAAATTAAATCATGACGTCTAGTTGTCATATTAAACATGTACATGGCGCTCTTATGTACAGCTTCATCAGCACAAGACATAAATTAAATCATGACGTCTAGTTGTCATATTATACATGTACATGGCGCTCTTATGTACAGCTTCATCAGCACAAGACATAAATTAAATCATGACGTCTAGTTGTCATATTATACATGTACATGGCGCTCTTATGTACAGCTTCATCAGCACAAGACATAAATTAAATCATGACGTCTAGTTGTCATATTAAACATGTACATGGCGCTCTTATGTACAGCTTCATCAGCACAAGACATAAATTAAATCATGACGTCTAGTTGTCATATTATACATGTACATGGCGCTCTAATGTACAGCTTCGTCAGCACAAGACATAAATTAAATCATGACGTCTAGTTGTCATATTATACATGTACAAGACGCTCTAATGTACAGCTTCATCAGCACAAGATAAAAATTAAATCATGACGTCTAGTTGTCATATTATACGTGTACATGGCGCTCTAATGTACAGCTTCATCAGCACAAGACATAAATTAAATCATGACGTCTAGTTGTCATATAATACATGTACAAGGCGCTCTAATGTACAGCTTCGTCAGCACAAGACATAAATTAAATCATGACGTCTAGTTGTCATATTATACATGTACATGGCGTTCTAATGCACAGCTTCATCAACACAAGACATAAATTAAATCATGACGTCTAGCTGTCATATTATACATGTACATGGCGCTCTAATGTACAGCTTCATCAGCACAAGACATAAATTAAATCATGACGTCTAGTTGTCATAGTATACATGTACATGGCGCTCTTATGTACAGCTTCATCAGCACAAGACATAAATTAAATCATGACTTCTAGCTGTCATATTATACATGTACATGGCGCTCTAATGTACAGCTTCATCAGCACAAGACATAAATTAAATCATGACGTATAGTTGTCATATTATACATGTACATGGCGCTCTAATGTACAGCTTCATCAGCACAAGACATAAATTAAATCATGACGTCTAGTTGTCATATTATACATGTACATGGCGCTCTAATGTACAGCTTCATCAACACAAGACATAAATTAAATCATGACGTCTAGTTGTCATATTATACATGTACATGGCGCTCTTATGTACAGCTTCATCAGCAGAAGGCATAAATTAAATCATGACGTCTAGTTGTCATATTATACATGTACATGGCGCTCTGATGTACAGCTTCATCAGCACAAGACATAAATTAAATCATGACGTCTAGTTGTCATATTATACATGTACATGGCGCTCTAATGTACAGCTTCATCAACACAAGACATAAATTAAATCATGACGTCTAGTTGTCATATTATACATGTACATGGCGCTCTTATGTACAGCTTCATCAGCACAAGACATAAATTAAATCATGACGTCTAGTTGTCATATTATACATGTACATGGCGCTCTTATGTACAGCTTCATCAGCACAAGACATAAATTAAATCATGACGTCTAGTTGTCATATTATACATGTACATGGCGCTCTTATGTACAGCTTCATCAGCACAAGACATAAATTAAATCATGACGTCTAGTTGTCATATTATACATGTACATGGCGCTCTAATGTACAGCTTCATCAACACAAGACATAAATTAAATCATGACGTCTAGTTGTCATATTATGCATGTACATGGCGCTCTTATGTACTGCTTCATCAGCACAAGACATAAATTAAATCATGACGTCTAGTTGTCATATGATACATGTACATGGCGCTCTTATGTACAGCTTCATCAGCACAAGACATAAATTAAATCATGACGTCTAGTTGTCATATTAAACATGTACATGGCGCTCTTATGTACAGCTTCATCAGCACAAGACATAAATTAAATCATGACGTCTAGTTGTCATATTATACATGTACATGGCGCTCTTATGTACAGCTTCATCAGCACAAGACATAAATTAAATCATGACGTCTAGTTGTCATATTATACATGTACATGGCGCTCTTATGTACAGCTTCATCAGCACAAGACATAAATTAAATCATGACGTCTAGTTGTCATATTATACATGTACATGGCGCTCTTATGTACAGCTTCATCAGCACAAGACATAAATTAAATCATGACGTCTAGTTGTCATATTAAACATGTACATGGCGCTCTTATGTACAGCTTCATCAGCACAAGACATAAATTAAATCATGACGTCTAGTTGTCATATTATACATGTACATGGCGCTCTTATGTACAGCTTCATCAGCACAAGACATAAATTAAATCATGACGTCTAGTTGTCATATTATACATGTACATGGCGCTCTTATGTACAGCTTCATCAGCACAAGACATAAATTAAATCATGACGTCTAGTTGTCATATTATACATGTACATGGCGCTCTTATGTACAGCTTCATCAGCACAAGACATAAATTAAATCATGACGTCTAGTTGTCATATTATACATGTACATGGCACTCTGATGTACAGCTTCATCAGCACAAGACATAAATTAAATCATGACGTCTAGTTGTCATATTATACATGTACATGGCGCTCTTATGTACAGCTTCATCAGCACAAGACATAAATTAAATCATGACGTCTAGTTGTCATATTATACATGTACATGGCGCTCTTATGTACAGCTTCATCAGCACAAGACATAAATTAAATCATGACGTCTAGTTGTCATATTATACATGTACATGGCGCTCTAATGTACAGCTTCATCAACACAAGACATAAATTAAATCATGACGTCTAGTTGTCATATTATACATGTACATGGCGCTCTTATGTACAGCTTCATCAGCACAAGACATAAATTAAATCATGACGTCTAGTTGTCATATTATACATGTACATGGCGTTCTTATGTACAGCTTCATCAGCACAAGACATAAATTAAATCATGACGTCTAGTTGTCATATTATGCATGTACATGGCGCTCTTATGTACAGCTTCATCAACACAAGACATAAATTAAATCATGACGTCTAGTTGTCATATTATACATGTACATGGCGTTCTTATGTACAGCTTCATCAGCACAAGGCATAAATTAAATCATGACGTCTAGTTGTCATATTATACATGTACATGGCGTTCTTATGTACAGCTTCATCAGCACAAGACATAAATTAAATCATGACGTCTAGTTGTCATATTATACATGTACATGGCGTTCTTATGTACAGCTTCATCAGCACAAGACATAAATTAAATCATGACGTCTAGTTGTCATATTATACATGTACATGGTGCTCTAATGTACAGCTTCATCAGCACAAGGCATCAATTAAATCATGACGTCTGGTTGTCATATTATACATGTACATGGTGCTCTGATGTACAGCTTCTGCTGGTTAAACTCTGGTATAGGGGTTACTCCGAATGCTTGTCACGTCGGAGCGTAAGGGTTCATCACCGCTTCGGTATTCAAAATGTTTCTTCCCTGCCCACTGGGGGGGGGTGCGTTCAAATCACTTGATAGGTTGTGCGACACAAATTATTATTATTATCAGCAAGAGCACCCGAAAGATTAACACAGCTCGTCAAGTTTAATTAACGAAATAATTAGTTTTAAAACACAGGGCAATTACATGTGCGCATGTCTGGGGATAAACATGAATGGGGTTTTAGGCTACCTTTGTGCACACATAGGCTAAACTGGGCCTTGATAATTTCCTGAGGATGGTGAGATAAATGAGATGACACTGCCCTCCAGACACAGGAATCAAAATTCGAGCCCTGGCGGTCTGAGGCCGAGCACGCTACCTCTCGAATACGGAGGCTCTCCGACTTTCCAAGCAGGCAGCTTTAAACATATTTAAGAACGCAAATATACCTTTGGCTAAAATACCTAAATACACCTTTATATTAGGTCAAGATGAATAATGGATACAGTTTATTACTTGAGCTGAAGTGGATAATTACGACGTTTTTATGTCACCCTTATCAGTGCATTCATTTTGCTTCATTCAGTTAGTTAACAGGTTAGGTTGGCCTTTTAAGAACACGGCCCCTGACACCCTCGCTGACCAGGGCCTGTACGACAATGTGCAACATGTCACATGCCCTGACATTAACCTGCCTGTAACCGACTATTTAGACCCCCTGAAATGGAATGAAAGACACTGTATGGGCCCCTGACAACAGTCGAAGTCACTGGACAGTCATCTACCATATATTTCAACGCCACGCTTAGTGAACACAATAGTAGACCAGCCAACACTGAAAAAAATATTTTTTACGGCATGGAGGGATAATAGAGGGCACCCATGCTAGATCGATCACTAATGGGATAAGGAATAACGTGTGCGTGGATGCCACCGTCACTTTTGATTTTAAAGGTCATTTTGAAGGTCACAAAGCTTAAACTAGGTATTTATCATCTTATACTATTTATTATTGGTGTTAAATTCTATTTTGAATTACATTATTTATGATTTTGTTTCGCATATATTTGTAGATTTTATTTTCAATTTGTTATTAATTTCAAATAATTATAATTTTTTAAATATTTATTATTGATAAAATGATGGTGTACCAATTTTGTATTGCTTTTGTGCGACCGTCCATTGCACTTCACCTTGCCGCTGTGATGGTGTATATTTCTGTAGCCCATTATTACTATGTACATAGACACCAATGATTAACATGATAATTAAAAGTTTTATCCTAAAATTATAATTAATTAATAATTAAATAAATAAATAAATAATATATATTATAGTCCAGATGAGAAGGAGGACTTTGCAGGCTAAGTTTTTTGAAAAATCATATATATTTTCAGTATTATATAATAACCTTTTCAAATGACGCAAAATACCTACTTACATTTGTATTTTACAAAAATAATTATGGCCGCCAACTGCTTACTAAAAACGCAGTTGACTTGACTTTGACTAGACTTTGACTATACGATCATGTAAATACATTTTAGTTTTAGATATATAGCATATTTTAAGAATGTTGAGTGTTTTGAAAAGGAAATAAATGAGCAACGCATCTATGTTTAAAATCTGCAAAAAAATAATTAGAGATAAATTTATTCCATATTCAATGTAAAATCACTTCATAAAACATCAAATTTAAACGAAAAATAGCCAGCTAAAACCTTTTTTTATTTGGTATACGATTTTGTGTGGCTATTAGGGATGAATTCGCATCTAACATGATGTTTGTCCTGTCAAAAAATATTGTTATATTCATTTTGAATCATCACAGTTCTTCGAAGCATTTCCTAGATGTCTGTTTCTTTTTATTAACACGTTTCGATAAATCTAACAATTATCGTACTTATGTATGTGCGCAAATACCGCTATTTAAAAAATAGTTATTCACCCAAAATGCCTGAACACAAAAATGAATTTTCTTGTTTGTGTAAATTAAATATTTACTCTATATGCATGTTTTCCCCAAAGGATTATTGGCCTTTAAAAGTATTTTACGGTAGTCCATGTATACAACGGATCAAAACAAACCGTTGTTAAAAACTAGTAACGAACTGGGCGTCACATTTTTGTTTTAAATTGGATGTCTTTATTTACATAGTCAACATTGTTCTATTAACAAAAATATATAGTAACATAAACACATCATCGACATTACTTGAACAATGAACAACAAAAGGTCACAAAAGGCCACAAAATTATCAGGTCTAAGATATGTAAAGTCATATCTTAGTATCCTGGCATTAAAAGGTGAAATCCGGGAAATTAAAATGTATACCTCTAAACTATATTATCTTATATTGGTATTACAATAGCCGTAAACTAATATATTTTGATATTATAATACCACGTATGATAATTATAATGACATATACGAATTTATATATGCTCATTGAGATAACATATCTAGATATAGGCACAGTGCGATGTAGTAATGATATTTTTTTTACATTGAAATGCAATGTTAAAAGTAAAAGGTCGCATCCTGACATGCTTCGTTTCAAAACATGATATTGTCATACAATCACATTGGCAATGCCTAGGAATTTTAGGGTAGAATATTGTTCTATTTTTTATAATGCTCCACCCTGATAATAGTAATATTATATCCCGAGTCTATTGCAATCTATATGGAATTTGTTGACTATTTATTCCACATTATCATACCATCAATATGAGTAATCAAATTATAATGTATGTGGATATATTATATAGGCTTTGCACGTAAAGATCAACAGTGTGGCAAGCAAAATGGCTACAAAACTCCACCTGTCATAAAACTCTAAACCCTTGTTATTGATTCCTATGATTCTTTGTCTCATACTAGGTCCAAATTATAAATGAAAGCGTGATTTAGCAACAATATTGGCTGTCATCGTGGATTTGGTAAAATGCCTGCATATATGTGGCTATTGCACCCGATCAAATCTTCCCTTTTGTATTTATTTTTTGGTAAATTATCTGTCTGCCACTGGATTATTATGGTATCATCAGAGAGATTGTTGAGTGATTTCAGTAGGGGATGACACATCTAGAGAATTATTTTCAAAAGTATTCATCGTGGCTTTGTCTGTATAAGTAGTCACAATAGGTTACAATTGTATAACTCCAGAAGTGCACTGGATGTTTTTTCTTGACACAAAATAAATTGCCTCTGGTAGTACTTCACTTGGTAAATAATAATAACTACATGTTTTTTATAAATAGTAATGAAAATAATAAATTAATAATACATTAACTGCGGATTTATGATGAAATAATACAATAATTAATCTATAAAATCAAAACAAAACACTATTAGGATAGCAAGAAATAATTATATAAGCCCCTATAATAAAATATCATTTTTATTGTAAAGAGTAATAACAACAATATTTTTCATAAAATATAAATAATTTTTTTTTTAATAAATTAAATATGAATGTACAGTGACGTAATAGAAAGATAAAACAATAAAATATATAATTGATATAATCAATAGAATGGTGATCAATAATCATATTTGTCAAAAGAGCTATGGCGTGTGGGATGACGTCGTAGTTAACTTTACGGCGAATTGAAGCTTACACCGGGGTTCCGTTATGGGTCATAACGGCCGACGAAGGACTCCTCCCAATCTTGCCATCAAACTCAAATAACTTCCTTCTCCGTCCGATCAACGGTATTAAATAAACCAGGAAACTGTCTTCTCTCTTGTCATGTTTAATTGATTAACATGCGATAACAACAATGCACAACCATCCGCGCACGGCACGTCTCTATGGACTTGGCGAGAGCGAGCTGCGGCACGTCCGCAGTCGCTGAGTATCACCCTTCAAGTGAGGGAAAAATACCAAGGGCCGCACCACGCTGCTCTGCGTGCACACGTCACCACAGTATGACAAAGAGGCGGTCATCCCCGTCAGGCTGCGTCCAGGAATCTGGGGATGACTGCCACATTGATTAAGCGATGTCAGGATCCTACATTACCCCCGGCTGAGTGACAACGTAGGACCAAACTGACGTGTAGGAGACTGCTTCATGCAAGTAGCGGGGTTGTCAATTATGTAACCTCTTATACTAAGCATATTATTCTTTAAAAAAAATATAGCGGGTGCGGTTACATTATGGGCGGTTGAAAGCGCAGCATTATACGTGAATTGTCCGATCCTCTTAACTCCAACTGTCCTTGATATATTATTCACGTGCTGCCATCTGCTATCAACCCATTCATTTAATTAACAGAATTGCTATTAATGCTTTAGCAATGAACTTGCTAAAAGAAAATGTCTTTACATTTACATATCTTTACACAGTTCTGCCAGGCCTGGCATATTCATTTACAATTTAACAACATTATGATTACGAGGTATGCGGTTGGGCCCGCCATAGACGTCATTGGGCGTGACTATGGCGTGAACCATCAACACAAATCGAGCAGGAGTCTGGATTGTGAGTCCGACTCTAGTTTTTCGCACTGTTTGGTCGGTCGAAATTTTTTCGCGATTAGCGATATTCGCATGTTTGCTTTTTGTCGAGTCGATTGCGGCGTCAGCAGCACCCGAGGTTTTACCCCGTAGATGTAAAGGTATGCGGGAATACGTTCGTAAACCACTGCCGTTCCCGTTAGCGCGGGACGCGGCAGGGGCTCGCGAATGCGGCGCTACGTAAGCATTGTCTCTGTTGGACAAGTTTACTTTAACATCTATTTGCTTTGGGACTGTGGCCGATTTTTGATTGCTTCTGACTGCCGTCGACTTTTTTGTGTTGACTCTCGTCCCGTTGGACGTCGGAGTGTCCGCACTACCAGGTCTAGGTGGACCCTGTGGATTCCTACTAGATATCCTGGTAGCCGTCGACTTCCGTGAGTTGCTTGGCGTTTTACGCTGTGTTGTCATACCTGTTGTAGGCTTGCACTCCATGTGAGCGGGTTTAACGCGATCTAAGGAGACCGTCTCAACCTTGCCTTTAACTAGGATTTTCATAACTCTGCCGCTCCTCGCGATGACCTTGTATGGTCCGTCGTAAGGGGCGGTCAGAGGCGGTGCAATTGCGATTCTGCGCAAGAATACATGAGTACATGTAGCGATTTCCTTGAATTGGAAAATGTTGTGTTGTTGTGTGTCACGTGGCGGACATAGACGGAGACGCGACATGGCTACGCGTAGCTTGTCTGAATAATTCTCCAAATCGGTGTTAGCGTCGACGTTGTACTGTTTAGTAAACTCTCCTGGGAGTCTAAGGGTTGTCCCGTAAATCATCTCAGCAGCTGACCTGCCCAGTCTCTCTTTCACGGCTGAACGAACTCATAACAGTACGGCCGGTAACGTGATAGTCCACGGATTCGGTGACTCGTGCGCCATAATGGCGGCTTTCAATTGACGGTGGAAACGCTCGACCATGCCATTCGACTGAGGGTGATAACTCGTGGTACGATTCCGAATAATCCCGAATTGGTTACATAAACTATCCCACAATTTGGACTCGAATTGAGCGCCCCTATCAGTGGTGATAGTGGCCGGGGTACCATAACGTGCTATCCACCCGCTGAAGAAGGCATCGGCGACCGTTTCGGCTCTAATATCTACCATAGGTATAGCTTCGGGCCAACGTGTAAAACGGTCGACACAAGTCAGCAGATATCTAAAACCATCAGCATAAGGTAAAGGTCCGACTATGTCCACGTGGACATGATCGAATCGCTTGGTAGGTTCAGTGAACTTTCCGAAAACAGGAGTGTTATGACGTGAAACTTTAGCGGTCTGGCAACCCTTACAGGTACGACACCATCTAGCAATATCTATGTTCATGCCGTGCCATACAAATCGAGTATTAATCAAAGGTCTGGTGGCTCGATGCGATGGATGGCCTAAACCGTGTAAGTTAGAAAAAACTTTTCGGCGAAATTTCGCGGTAAGGTACGGCCGGTTGTGTCCCGTGGACACATCACACCAGATCAATTGATTATCAAATGATTTCAATAGTTTGAAATTCATAGTTGACGTAGTCGAATGTCTCAAACGTGTGAATTCCGCGTCATTGGCTTGATCGAGACTTTAGCTTGACATTAGCTTGATCGGTGGTGAATTCAGCAATGAACGCTAATTGACGTGTTTGTCGTAGGGATGCGCGCTCAGTGACGGATGACATTACGAATGTTAACGGTTTATGATCAGTATTAACGAAAAAATTTCGTCCTTCTAAATTGTGTCTGAAATGTTTAATTGTAGCGTATACTGCCAAAAGTTCACGATCGAACGCGCTATATCGTGTCTCTGCTGGGTTCAGCTTCTTGCTGAAAAACGAAAGCGGCTGCCACATACCGTTTAAAAATTGCTGCAAAACGCCACCGACGGCGACATCACCAGCGTCACACGTGATGTTAAGCTGAGCCGTCGAATCTGGGTGCACCAGAAGCGTAGCGTTTGCTAGTATCTGTTTCGACTCAGAAAATGCTGACTCTGCTTCTTCATTCCACTTCAAATCGAAATTTGATTTCGGTGACAATCTGGTATGGCCTTTGTTGGCAGAAGTCAGTAAATTATTGAGTGGCGTCAGCTTGTCGGCGCAATGCGGTATGAAACGGTGGTAATAATTTACCATTCCCAGATACCTACGCAATGCTCGTTGCTTTTCGGGTTTAATGAAATTAACGATCGCGTCAACGGCGCTAGGTAACGGCGAAATTCCTTCTTCGCAAACGTGATGACCTAAGAAACTTAATTCAGATGTTCCGAACTGACACTTTTCAAGACCAATGATGATTCCGTACTCCGATAGTCGAGCAAAAAGAATTCGTAGATGTTTCTTGTGCGTTTTATGATCTGGGCTGGTTACCAGTAGGTCATCCAAATAAACAAAAACGAAATCAAGTCCGCGTGTCACGTGGTCTATAAATCGCTGAAACGTTTGACCTGAATTTCTCAGACCAAATGGGGTTCTAGTGAAATTAAACAAGCCAAAAGGTGTGGTAACCGCGGTCTTGTGTACGTCGGACGGTTCCACCGGAATTTGGTAATAAGCCCTGACTAAGTCTATCTTCGAGAAAATTTTCGATCCGGCTAACCGCTGCGTAAAATCTTGAATATGTGGAATCGGATAACGGTCCGGTACGGTCTGTGCATTCAAACTACGGTAGTCCCCACATGGTCTCCAATCGCCGTTTTTCTTTGGCACCATGTGAAGCGCTGAGGACCACTCGCTGTCTCTGGGTTCAATGACACCTAATTTAATCATATCATCAAATTCGCGTTTAGCGGTAACCAACTTATCGGGAGCCAAACGTCGTGGTCGAGCAAAAACCGAGTGACCTTTAGTCACAATCTTGTGAGTTATGCCGTGTTTGACGGGCTCACCCTTTGTCGTAGGGCGTGTCAGTTCCGGGAACTGGCCGAGGAGTTTATTATATTCGTTTTGAACTGTATCGACTCTGTTCAATGACAGAGGTTTAATCGAAGATAATGAAGCGGCAATGGCTAAGCCGGTACGCATGTCTCGAAGACATCTGCTTCTCAAGTCTACGAGCAAATTGTAGTGGATTAAAAAATCAGCCCCGATTATGGGTTGCTGTACATCTGCCACTATGAACGTCCACGGATATTCGCGCTTCAAACTGACGTCGACGACGCGTTTACAATTGCCGTAAGTCTTTATAGTGCTATTATTAGCTGCCACCAGGGGGAGACTGTCAGCGCCCGAAATCCTGTTAGCGCAAGATTTCGGCAGAACACTGACAGCTGCACCCGTGTCGAACAAATATCTGCATTTGTGTCCTTTATTTGTGACATATTATAACTTAGAGTGCGATAACGCGATATTAGCGACTTCGCGCTGACCTAATGAAACATAGTATGAACAGGGTTCACTGCACAAGCGCGCCTTTTCACCATACTTGTGGTGGTAATAGCAAACCTGTGCAGTGGCTGTGTCGATCGGTTGTGCGACATTATTTTGTGGTGCATTAGTACAATTATTTGAATTAGGCCTATTAACAAACTCATTGGCCTGTACATTCGTCGGCGGAGCGAAAGGTCGAGCATTATGTTGAACGTCTCTATATTGGCTATGTTGATTACCAATGAAACCTGAGGCCTGTACATTAGGGACAAATGCAGGCGCGTGAGCGTAGTTATTAGCTCGTCCACGTCCTTTACTCCGTTTCCTCTCAGAAGTTGTTACTGTCTCTAATTTCTTGATGCGTTTGGATAAATCTTCTAACAAACCAACTAATTTGCTGGTCTCGTCGACTTTGATTTCTGCGACCCCCGGCTTACTCTTTTCAACGTCTTGTTCTGCCCTGTCAGCCAAAACGGCCAAACTCTCAAGGGAGGCACTGTCGGGTTGCGTCGCCAAATGAGCTCTGATGGAAGCGGGCATCTGTCTTATGAACGCTTGTCGAATCACCGCCTTTCCAACAACAGCTTTGGTGCCGAAACCTGCAGTCTTCTGCAGACGTCTCAGGAACCGCGAGAGAATGTCGCTTCCAATCTTCTCGCCAGAGATAACTTTATTAACCCTTTCAGGTGTTGTCAGTCCTCGCCTCTCAATTAGTAGGCTTTCAGGCTGTCATATTTATTTGACCTGAAAGGCTGCAGCAATACGTCTCTCACGTCTGATGCTATCTCCCCAGAAAGTGCAGCGCAGGTTAGGCTATAACACTCGTCGTCATCTTCGATCTGGTGGAGGGCGAATTGCGTCTCGATTTGATTAAACCAGAGCTCCACATCAGAGGCGTAGAATGTTGCAATTCTAAATTTGGGCAGGTTCGTAGCTCGTTTCAGCGGCTGTCTACCAAGCGGTGAAGAACTCCGTGACGAGTCACTCCTCGAGTGGGAATTCAAACGTTTATCCCGAGTAATCCGGGCAAAATCGGCTTTGAGGCGTTGATATTCCTCGTCAGCTGCTCGAAATTGAACCTCATTGTCTTCACTGTCAGGATGATAGCTATCTTTTGGTCTAGCACCCGCGCCTTCTAGAGGCGATGACATGAATCCTTCGCTGTCGTACTGCTTAGACATGATGAAGTAGTGTTTGTGAAATTATTTAATTAATGAAGCACCTGGGGTAGCTGGCCTATTGGCTCTGTGCCTACCCCAAATGTGTTTAAAATGGCATGTCGTATTAACACATGCCAACTATTTTTGACGCGCCGTGCGCGGACAGGTTGTGCAATGCCGTAAAAATCAGATGAAATATGTCTGTAATATGTTGAAGTTAGAAGTGTAGACTTTAGCAAATGTTCATGCTATGTCGCATGGTGCGAGAAACGGGGGTTGCAGATTAGTTGCAGAAATATGTGTCGTTGAAATTTCGCCTAAGTGCTGTTCACAAATTCACAAAAGGTATGTATTAATTAAAATGAAAACTGTAGGTCTATATGAGACATAAAACGTTTTCACTGAGTCACACTCATGCAAAATGGTAGCGTGAAAACCGTAGGTCGCAGTAGTACATAAAAACAATATGCCAGATATAACTGTGATAAGCTATGCTAAGCTATTATAATAGTTTTTGTAAATCGACCTGGGTGAAAAAAAAAAAATTTCACACAAGTCGAAAAACACATTCAAATATTTTCAATGTTTCGCGATAGCGCAACTGTCAAATCGAATATTTCTGTATTTATATAAAAATTTAAGCTTCAGAAATAACTATCATGAGAAAATTTCGTTCTCAAACTGATAGACTAAATGTGACTGCGAAGAAAAACAGTGACATTTGTGATTTAAGAATAGTATCTAAAACGTGACTGACAGTAGTCTATGTTGATGAATGATAAAGTGTATCATTTCGCTTAAAAATGATATCTGTGATGAACATTCCACGTTTTTTTTTTTATAATGGTACGTTCATCACCGAATCACTTCATAAACGTCCGAATCAATCGCTCGCATCGATTCATTGGTTGACGTATAAACCGACTGTGTTCGATGGCGGTTGCTTTATGTCGCTTGAGTTGGGTGTGTGTGTGTATGATCGGCGCTCACAGCCTGTACGGCAGGCAGCGTGTGGCTTATAGTCTGTAACGGTAAGCTTTGAGCGATGCGTACATAGTATACAGTCAGCATCCCTGTCTCGCCTCACATTAGCATATACATCAGCTACTGCGTGCCCAAATAAGGCGCTGAATAGCCTACCACGATTACAAACACCAAAAGCGTTTCAAAGTGAATAAAAATCTCACCAATTAGTGATAGAATTTCGTTTTCGAAACGACTTATTTACACATTTTCTCCCTCAATCGTGTTGAAAAAGAAAATTTACAAACAATTGAAAAAAAAATTTTATTACAAACTGTCCGTGTAAAATTTGGAACACGTGACTAATAATCTCCACCAAATCAAAATGGCGGCTTACTTTATGCTAATGTGGTGCGGTGACACAGGTTCACTGTCCCGATGCATGCCGGGTAGGGGGGAACACGTGGGTGCTAAGTTAGGGAAACCAGCAACCAAGATGGCGCTCACCTACCAAATACAAATATAATATTCAGCATTCTCTGAAATAACATATGATAATAGTACAAAATATTGACCTACGGTCCTGGGAATATTTTAGCAGACCAAATAAGACCGTTTATTGACATTCATTTAGGGAAACAATTTATTTTGGCCCTAAACCTATTAAAGGTTACCCGAGTCGAAGCGGTAGTAAAAAATTCCTGTCGATTTTTAGAAAAATCGTGAAAAAAATTGACGAGATTTCGTCTGTGGACTCTAAGATCGAGTTACCCAATTATGGTAATCAACGATAAAAATAAGTTATAGAAAATACCCCCCTCCTACTCGCCTACAGTGGCATTAGTAGGATGAAGGCATTAAACAAACTCTTACTATAAAAATTGATAGACTATGTCTATAAGAGTAATTTTCTAGATTCTTCTAGAGAATCGTCAAGGGCGCCATCTTGAAAAGGCGCCAAACACGTGGAATTTCGACCAAAAATTTAGAAAGTTACGCCGTTTTCGACGCAAAAAAACGTGCTTCTCGTCTGGTAACACTTTCTAACTAATTAATACTGGCATACATATATTTTGACCTACAGCTTTCACGTACCTTGTGAAAAAAATGCGAATAATTTTTTTTTAAAAAATCCCCTAAAATTATGAAACTATCCTTGAAAACAGCAGTTTTCACCCGGTGTCTAGGTGAAAACACTGTTGCGTGAACAATCAGTCGTCGAGGTCACCAATATGGCGTGTGGGATGACGTCGTAGTTACCAATACGGCGAATTGAAGCTTACACCGGGGTTCCGTTATGGGTCATAACGGCCGACGAAGGACTCCTCCCAATCTTGCCATCAAACTCAAATAACTTCCTTCTCCGTCCGATCAACGGTATTAAATAAACCAGGAAACTGTCTTCTCTCTTGTCATGTTTAATTGATTAACATGCGATAACAACAATGCACAACCATCCGCGCACGGCACGTCTCTATGGACTTGGCGAGAGCGAGCTGCGGCACGTCTGCAGTCGCTGAGTATCACGCTTCAAGTGAGGGAAAAATACCAAGGGCCGCACCACGCTGCTCTGCGCGCACACGTCACCACAGTATGACAACGAGGCGGTCATCCCCGTCAGGCTGCGTCCAGGAATCTGGGGATGACTGCCACATTGATTAAGCGATGTCAGGATCCTACAGAGCAATTGCATATATGGCAGTTCTGCACTTTGTAAATAGTAATCATTACAATATTTTTTTATAAATAATATTAAAAATAAAAATTTATTAAAAGATTGACTAATAATTTAAGATGAAATAATACAAGCACTAACAAATGAAATATGTAAATAATATTATTAAAAATAGTGAAAAATAATGATGTATAATAAAAAGTGTCATTTTTTGTAAATAATTAATACTAGAATATTTGTATTAATAATACTAAAAATAAGAAATCATTAATCGATTAATTTTTATTTTGTAATAATACAAGCACGAAACAATACAAAAATCATTAATATAATCAGTAATAGTGATAAATAATTATAGGTAATAAAAAATATCCCTTTTGCCTTTGTGACCTTAAACATGTTAAAATTGACCGTCAAAATCAAAATTGACGGTGGCATCCACCCACATGTATTGTGCGATCATGTTAGTGACCTATCTAGAGTGAATGCCTGTTATCACCTCTCCATGCCGTAAAAAAATATTTCTAGACGTCTTTTTGAGGTTTGGCTGGTCTACTACAACGTTTGACGACGCAGCAGTTTACAAACAGGATGTGTGAATAACAGTGCTGGGTTGATGCTGGCCCATAATTGAGGACGTTGGAACTACATTAATCCAGCATTGGTTTATTGTGTTGTATTTTCTGGGTAGGTTTCCCAGAAACAGAGTGTCTGTCTCAGAACATTGAGTTTTAAATGACGTCTTATTCATCTAACAGTACGTAATTGGTGCAACTTATACTTATCTAGGAGTACTGTAGAACTAAAGTAGTTATCATGGCCAAAATAATAAAATAAATAAATGTAAACAAAATCTGAGTGATCGTGTGACAAAGTCTTCCTGATCGTCTTTGTTTATGTCATAGTCTGGATGGTAACTATTATCTTAATTGTGGATGAAGAGGCAAAATGTATAGATCTACATGTATTGCTATGAAAAGTTTGGAAATGCATCAATGTGATCAGACGCACTATTGCAATACACTCAGGAGGGGTTGATTCTTGAGATTTTTCAGGGCAGTTTCAGGAAAGGGTGATATATTCTGGAAGGCAGGGGTAGAAAAAATCTGGGAGCTTCGACTATAATTGTGGAACGTCACATCATAGTTGTGGAAAAGGTGGTATTCCGAGAGGGAGGAGTAGTTGTGCAAAAGGGAGAGGCAGGATTCTGCTTTGATAGTTGTGGGAAAGGGGTGTGTTCCTGGAGGAATTGGCACATTCTGGGAGCGTCACATATAGTTGTGAACAAGGGGGTATGTTGTGGGAGGGAGGGGAATATTCCATGAGCCACCGTTATCTACCCTGGAAGTATAGGCCTACATTAGGATCTACCCTGGGGTAGATTCTGGGATGTCCACAATCCACGCGGGTATTGTCTGGGAGACGGTATATTTACAGACTTTACACCGGGCCCCTGGGTAAAAATCAAGAGAATTATAGGTCTATGGTAAAAATTCAAAATAGTCAAACTCATTCAAATTCAAAACTGATTGAGCCGTTATTTCTTTTACTATGCGTATTATCAGGCCAGATAGCTGAACCATTAACAAAAAATATGAGGTTTTAGGATATCAAACAGCAAAAAAAATCTTAATAAATTTAAAATATGCCAACTGTGTAGTACAGCAGATCCGAACCCATACCAACATTGGTGTAATTTAACTATTGTGAGGTTAAAAATATATGTTTTTAGCACAACTTTTAAGATTTGGGGTGAAATATGTCAACTTGCAAAATTTGTTGTTGGCCTACCTTTGCAAAAGTATTTTTCGTTTTCAGAGCAGATCTCTGAAACCCCTTGGGGGATTCCTTCCAGATTGCATACACGATGTCACTCACGCTTGTAGTAGGCCTATGTGCCTTTTTGGGGTTATGATCTTTGATCTATTTTTTACCTACATGTAGCCAGGTGTGTGTATGAAGGACTGAATGATCACTACTCTGGCCATTGAATTGACTCTTTAGTTCGATTGGTAGCGCTCTCCCGTTCTATAACAGAATGGCGCATCTCTGTTTGCAATCATTTTGAGATAGAGACGATTTTGTATTAAGATGCTGCTGATTTTATGCAAAGCAGTAAGACAGTTTGATCGGTTATTAAATGTTCTTGTTCTTTTGAATAAATTAAGTGGATGGAAGTTTAATACCTGGTAATTGTTCAATTGTTTGGAAATAGGATAAAACTGCACTTTGCTTGAGATAAGCCCTTTGCTGTGGAACCGTCGACATTTTTATGTTTGTACAACCAACAAAGCGTAAAATGTGTGTCAGTAAGATTACAGTCAAACTAATTACCATAATTATTATGCATGTATTACTAATACATATGCCTATAACCCCAGTGAAATCACACTGATCGATAGTATCGAGATACGCCCTTCTGGGGCGTATCTCGATACACCGCTATATGACATAGGGGCGTATCTCAATCATTTTATAATGGCTATAAAATTATGTTAAAAGCTATGTCGGCCTAATTATGGTATACCACCCCCTAATTTAAATACCAACTGAATGACGGCCGTGATTGGCCGATCTCATCATGTGACAGGCTGAACCACTCTTCGATTGGTCGGGGGTGGAATACCACACTAGAAACCGTGTGTCTGTATGTCAAGATACGCCCTTCTGTCATGTAATTATGATGCAAAATTGGAGATGCGCCTCTACATCAGTATTTCCGTTTAGACAAATATATATATAAATATATTGTATTCATTTTTTTACAGTGTGCGCGCATAGTAATAGTTAAATAATTTGTATGCAAAATTTCTGTTTCATGAAAATCAGAGATACGCCCTTTTGTCATATAACGGGAGCGCTCAGGCATCGCGATGTCAGGGTCGGTGGTTCGATCAGAGATTATCTAGTATTAAATAATCTTTGGTTCGATGTCCATGCTTTAAGATTGAGTATATTTCTGGAATATTTCTGGAATATCTTGGAGATTCCGTTGATATATTTCAAACTCACACCTCCCAGAGGTGTCGTTTGTGCGTTTTTACGACTGGGGTGGGGCAAGTTTTCACGGAATTGGCCTCTTGTTACACTCAGTCGCTCCACTAATATCTGGAGGTCATAGCCTATGGTAGAGACTCAAATCATACAAATGAAATGAATCAGGCTTTAGGCCACCTTTGTGCACATATAGGCTAAACTGGGCCAGGAGAACCTCCTGAGAATGGTGAGATGATTGAGATGACACTGTCTTCCAGACACAGGATTCGAAATTCGAGCCCTGGCGGTCTGAGGTCGAGCACGCTATCTCTCGGACACGGAGGCTCCCCACAATACTGACTTTCACACGTGGATGGGGAAGTAACATTTTTTGTTTCTTTCAAACCGCCGAGACTGGGAACCGAACCCCGAACTCTGGCGTGAAAGGCAGCGGTGCTAACCACTACCCTAGGGCCCCCGCCCTCAAATCATACAAGCCTCTTCGAGCTGTTTCGGTTGTGTCAAATTTGATATCAATGTATTTTCGGACCTTGGTCGTATATTAGGTGTAGGCCTACTTGAAAACCCTACGAGAGATACCAAAATCAAAATCTGTCGAAAAAAAATTGACCTTGTAATAACGGCGGTCATCTTGGATTTTACCTACAAGTCTAGGGTGCTTTCTAGTCTCAGCACTATGTCGGGCATACATGAAAACCCTAAGTAAAACAAGTCAAGAAACTGCTTCAATTCTGTCGAAAACTAATATAAAATGAAGTAGCAGCAATCTTGGATTTGACCCACAATGCAATTTCTGGCCACACTACTATGTCGGGCGTACCTTAAAACCCTAAGATCGACATCAAAATCATGAATCTGCGACCTTTCAATCGACAATTATATTATCAATTTAATGTTTTATCTTGGCCAAATGGCGATCAACTAGGAAAATGCCGGCTACCTCTCTTAAGCTACTTACTTTGAGACTGATATCATGTTTTTTTTGCAATGTCTATATTAATATATATATACGAGCAATATGTTAATCAGATACGGCATCAGATCGTTCTATTTACAGACAAAAATAATATCTGAGTTTATGTAAATGTGAATCAATGTTGCCAATCATAGAGCTGTAGTGTGCACCGTTATGATAACTATTTCTCACTAATTATTACTCTCTCCCTTGTTCAACGCACATACATGTATCGTCGCCTTTGTGTGGAAGGGTTGTATCTGATATTTTGTGAGATGACAGATGCGACACTTTAGTGCCGCGGTGAAGATATCACTGCACGGTTTTATATCTTTTATGTCTGATCGTATGAAAATAAAATATGTTAATGTTGATTCGTGTTTTTTCTTAGTGAGGGTCGACTTGGCACCTTTGAAATTATTGTATTTAATGTTATTCGGCAAACTAAACCATACATGTTAATTAGCAAAATAAATCATATCCTGAATCGAAATACTGCTGCTTGTCATGTAACAGATTACTGTTCAATTTGTGTCGTTTTACACACATGTTTTGGAAGGATTTTTAAAATATATTTTACATGGAAAACAAGTGACAAAATGATATTTTTTTTGGAACGGAGAATATGAAGAAGAGTTTCCAGATTTTCTCAGCCCAAAAAGTTATTTACATGTATATAATGTTAATTGGCAAAATAAATCATATATGTTAATAAGCGAAATAAATCATATCCCGTATAAAAAATATTATTGCAAGTAATAAGTTACTGTTCAATTTGCTTTGGCATGGTAGAATACTGCTCTGAAAAGCCAAAATACAGCTCAGTCACATTTCTTTCCCCTATGTCAGTGCATGCTGTGCGTGTGGAACAAATTGATGTAGATGCTCAGAGCGTGTCAGATAAAACAGATGATGGACAGCTTTGTTATTTTGACTCATGCTTTGGAATGCGGACCATCTTCTTGAAATAAATGTTTTGCACACGCTCTGTAGCCTAATTACATTACCTGATTACTTGTATTTCATGAGATTCTCATCAAATCATTTTACTGTGTGATATCAGCTAACGTCCAATAATAAGTTTGGTAAATTCCGTACTGTGAGTTTTAGTTCTGAGACAATTCTATCGGTGATTTTTGAAAAAACGTGAATGTTTTCTCTTGCGATAATATATTACTTGCTTGCTGAAATAGCTAAACTCAACACTGACGGCCTCGCGCCGCGAGGCCGTCAGTGTTGAGTCAAGCCTTGTTGTGGGGAAGATGATTCTACTTATACATAACAAGAAGTGCTTGTTAGTTTGGACGAATATACGTTTTCCAAACTATTGTTTTTGTGACTCTTCAGTTTTGGGCAAAAAATCAGAAAGCTATTTCTCTGTGAGTTTTCACCCAGTCGGCGTGAAATTTGATCTTAATAATCCTAGGTTACCCCGGGGCGAGTACCGCGGGGTTAAAGTTCGAAAAATACCATTGAAATAACATTAGCAAATTAGCTGGATTAATTAGGGCCCCCTGTGGGTGTGAACTGATATAAGACACTACCCGGTATGACTGGGCCGCCTAACTCATTTACTGCGCGAGGCCCAGTCACACTGACCGCCATTTTGTTTACACAGCCAGCTGTGTAAAAACGACACTCGCGCTGCCTACCAAAAAACTCTGATGCCAAGACATTGAGACGAATATTTCAAGAGCCTATGCAAACTAGGCAATTTTCAACAGGCGTTGTCTTGTGATAGTATTGGAACTATCACATTTAAAAATGGATGTCACTGTGTCAGAGCCTTGCGATGTCATCAGGGTAATAAGACACCACCTCTGGCGGCTCCACTATTGTACAATTAAATCCCCTATTGTCACCCGCTTGCCGAGACCTTGGAGAAATTCTATGGAAAGAGATTGCATTTTAAAATTTGAAACTGAAATATCTCGAAAAGTTTGAAGAATATGCAAAACTGACAGACAAATAGTAAATCAGAGCCTCCCTTGCAGCTCGAATTGTTTTCTGCTCAAGTTTTTGTCATCTTTCAGGAAATGCCATGACGACATCTGGTGAGTGAGTATGCATTCACTAAAATCAGATCTGAGGCCAAAAGGAGTGAAATATGGACTCGGAGGGTTACATTCCTATGTACAAGCTACTTTCTAAACATAATTCAAAATGGCCGATACAATTCAAAATGGCCGACAAACTTCAAAATGGCAGGCAAAATATACAAATGGTCGATATGTCAAAAATTATGGTAAAATTCAAACTCATTGCATCATGCCTCAGCAACGGGTAATCTAGTTAGGGGACACCATTCAATTTCCAGGAGGGGGGGGGGGGGGAGTTGGAGTATTTTTTAAATAAATAATTTACTACAGGAACTGATCCACATAAACATGTATTACAATTTAAATTTTCCAGCGCGCCGGCCTTAAATAAATCGTTTCCAGATCAGATAAATAAATCAAGAATAACAACGGCGATGAATTATCGCCTTTTCTGACCCCGATCTCTGAGACTCTGACTAAAATACAGTTGACAATTTACCGTTCATTTTTACATAACATTTGGTATTTTTGTACAATTATTTTATTACATTTAGTATTTGGCCATTTATATACAAAGATAACATTTTCGTCCATATAAACATGTCTCGGGATACATTGGCGAAAGCTTTTTGATAATCTATAAAGCAACATTATAATTATACGTTTCCGTTTATTGAGATATAAATCAATTAGTGTTTTGAAGGCAAAAACGTAATCAATGGTAGAATGCCCTTTTTTAAAACCACCTTGCTCGGGACCAATTACAGGCAATAGGCATCAACAAATATGCCTAACCTTGAAAACATCCAACAATAAATTACATGCTCTATTCTATTAAAGCGACAGATAATTTACACCGCGCATGAACGCCATAGTATATATTATAATTAAACGTCCCTGTGATATTCAGGTTCTAAAGAAACAGAAGTTTATTTCCCACTGACTCGTAAATATTCAATATTGTGGGGAGCCTCCGTGACCGAGAGGTAGCGTGCTCGGCCTCAGACCGTCAGGGCTCAAATCTCGAATCCTTCGACTGAAGGGCAGTGTCATCTCATTTATCTCATCAGATGTTTTCCTGGCCCAGTTTAGCCTATGTGTGCACATCCCATTTATTCATTCATTCAACAGCATCGCCTTAAATCAGCATAGGGTCAACATGTCTTTGTTTTGTTTTGTTCATTGGTTGATTCGTGTAAATATTTTTGCATATATAGGCCCCATAATTTATATTTATCTCTTGTGTGGTCACCTCAGTATTGAAATCTGACACATCTGACACACGTAAATACACATGAGCCTAATGCCACCAAGTTGATGACGTGTTAATCTTATGTTGCAGTTTTCCAGCCTCTCTATGCGGAACCGGCCTGCTGTGAATGTAGAATAAAAACCGATTAATTTCTCAATCGATCAACAAATAGTATCCAAACCGAAATTAATAAAGAATTAATCAATACATTACTGTTCTGTTATGTTGGAGAACAAAGCACCGGAAATCCTTATATTGATGTAATAATTTCTTAAGTCAGATTAAACTTTTTTCGCCCTTCTATCAACTAGACCGTATTTAAACGCATATAATAGATGTATAACAGAAGGATACTGTTTATTGATGTCCCAAGTCAGAGATGTCGCAGTCCGGCCTCCAGACTGCGAGCGCGATCCAGGAAAAAAAGAAGCAACAAAAAGATATTAAACCAGTTACACCATAATTACGATAGAAAAAAAAGACCTTTAGTAGTTCTATAAATCGGTATTTTATTTTTATGTTTAAAGTCATCATGACAAAATTGTTTGATATCATGGTATTTGAAATTAATTTTCACTTTGTATGCTTATTGAACATCTACCATAGTCTTAAGGTCAAACATGTATTCTGTAAAATACAACATTAAATAACATACAGCTTCTGTATTTTAGAAATAAATTATCACTGCTTCATTTCTTTCTTGTCATGTTTACAATACATGATGGTGTAACTAAACATTTATCTTTTGGCCTTTTTGATATCATGTGTGTTCCATGCACATTCAGAATCCGGAGAGCTAGTAACTGTTATTACTCTGCTCTGTACATTGTTTGAGTGAGTGAGTGAGTGAGTGAGTGAGTGAGTGAGTGAGTGAGTGAGTGAGTGAGTGAGTGAGTGAGTGAGTGAGTGAGTGAGTGAGTGAGTGAGTGAGTGAGTGAGTGAGTGAGTGAGTGAGTGAGTGAGTGAGGGAGTGAGTGAGTGAGTGAGTGAGTGAGTGAGTGCGTGCGTGCGTGCGTGCGTGAGTGAGTGAGTGAGTGAGTGAGTGAGTGAGTGAGTGAGTGAGTGAGTGAGTGAGTGAGTTAGTGAGTGAGTGAGTGAGTGAGTGAGTGAGTGAGTGAGTGAGTGAGTGAGTGAGTGAGTGAGTGAGTGAGTGAGTGAGTGAGTGAGTGAGTGGCAGGCAGGCAGGCAGGCAGGCAGGCAGGCAGGCAGGCAGGCAGGCAGGCATCTAATCAACTTGAAATTTTGACACAACATTCCCGGAGTAGTCAGGTATTCTACTATGACTTTTTTAAGACATCCGTCGTGTTCTTCCGGATTAATCCACTATACTCTTAAATGGCAAAATGCAGTTTCTGCTTACTTGTACAGTGAGCAGATACCGCACTATGCTGCTTTTCAAATGTAAAAGGCAGTATCTGCTTACTTGTAAAGTAAGCAGATACTACCTTTTGGCTTGCACGGCAGTAGGCCTTAATTGGGTCCATTGTTGGTTCAATGTCTGGTGATCCTCCATTCAATGCCAAGATGGTGAACAGGGTGCCCCTATGTCTAGACCTACTGCACCAGTTAGTCTTTACTTTTCATAATAAAAATACATTTATCCAATGTTTTAATTCCGGGCCAGCGTCACAGACAGTGACCCAGTATTGAACCGATATTGTGTATTTGGTATGGACAGTTGAAACCTTTGAAATGCTACAATTAAAATAACAGTTGCAATTCTATTCAAACACAAAAAATTGAATCAATGTTGTTTTAATGTTGGGCTAGCGTCGCGGATAGTGATACAACATTAAATCAACAGAGAGACAAGTAAATGTGTGTACTGTGCACCCTGAATGCGATTCCATTTGACAAATATATATCTATTTAAAACTGCAAAAGCTCAGGAGGGACTTCTGAAATTTGAGCCTGAAATCCGAAGTCTAAAATTACAGTTCAGAATGGCTGTCAAAAAACTCATACGTCAAATTCCAATCAATCTGTCATAATAAAAATAACTAAACCAAATTCAAAATGGTTCCACAAAAACTCATAAAACCTAGCCCAAATATTATTGTTACTTGAAAAGTCACAATTCATCTAGTATAATATATAACAAGTCATGGCATCTTCGATTGGTCGGGGGTAGAATACTATACTTCGTCCCAAGTCCTTGTGCGATGGAAATATAAACGGTCCAGCACGCTTGTCGATGTTATGCATCACATGGCATATTTTGAATACAATTTATTTCATTTTAACTTGCCCAAGTTTTGGGCTGCAGACAAATAATAATTATGGTCAAAAAAGGAACACTGAGAGCTGCTATAATACGTTTCAATATATATTACATTGAATTTTACAAAATCTTTTAAATTATTTTTTAAAATGTACAAATTTGTAACACATTTTATCACATAACTACCTCTATTAATCATGATGTAGCTTATGGAATGTAACTATTTTGAAAAAAAATGTATTCATCTGTGCACGTGATTATCCTCAGCCTGTATCTAAACAACACAAACAGGCATTTAATTTAGGCTGAACCCAGTCAGATGCTCACATATTATTGTTTAGGTTCTTTCTCCATTGCGTATTTTAAATAAAATTTACTGAATATAAATCTAACCAAAGATTTATAATACCAATATTATTTTAACCCTCTTTGCCCAAGTTTGCAATAATGCGAATCCTCGGTGGCCGCCCAAGTTCGCAATAGTGCGATTTTCATACATTAAACAAATCAGCTTATTTGACCTTTCAATGACCTTTCAATGACCTTGGTGTCATCTTACAAAGATAGATAAGATAAGATAAGTTTTATTTTAAGTCGCACATAGTAAAAAATATATAACATTAGCTCTAACGAGCTAGTACAAGCGGCATATAAAATAAACAATAAATAAAACAGCTAAAACAAGCAGGTTTGCTGGCAGGAAGTTCACATGAAATGTAGAAAAAATTATTAAGGATTATATAGAAAAATACTTAAAAAATACAAAGAAAGTAGTTGAAAACATATATGGTTAAACGTTACATAAACCATTTTGGCAGATAAAAGTAGATTAAAGATTATATAAGAAAACTTACAATGTATATGAAAAAAATAAAAGTTACGTAAAAAACATTTGTCATTTATTAATAATTAAATAACTATATCACATTTTTGAGGGACATACATCTAATTATGCTCTCAATTAAATGGAAAAATTAGCTCGCAGGCCATCTCTAAAAGTTTTAAAATCTCTGGTTATTCTCAATGCCTCTGGTAAAGAGTTCCAGATTTTAGGGGCTAAAATGCAAAAGGAATTTGATCCATGTCGCACCCTCTTCGTGAGAGGAATTTTCAGGATATTTTCAAAATTTCTTAAATTGCGGGTGCGACAGCGTTTTTCAATCAGTTCGAGGAGGTAGGTTGGTAGGTTAGTCATTAAGAATTTTTGAAAATCTGAATGACAATGTTCATTTGTCTGCCAACTTCCAGAGGTGGCAAGCAGGATTTATTCAGGAGGGACTGACTCATGGTTGGTATGGTTGGAATAAACACACTTTAGAACCCTCTTCTGAATCTTTTCCATACAGCGTGCATTTGGAGCACTATAGTGATACCAGACGGCTGAGTATTATTAAAAGTAGCTGAGGATGAAAAGAGCTAATTTGGCCTTGCTGTCAAGGTAAAAAGACAGTCTTCTCAGAGCGCTGCCAGCTTTCTTACAAATTTCTTCTGTGTGTATCGAAAAGTTCAAATTTTCATCAATATTAATGCCTAAAAATTTGACTACTTTTTCAGGTTGAATCATACAGCCGTCTTGTATCACTGGAGACTCAACTTTACAGTTAAAAAATATCAACTGAAATTGTTCAGGATTGGCTTGAATTAAGTTGATGGAAAACCACCATATAGCTTTTGCTGCCTCAGCTTCGTGGCATGTTTTTACAATTTGGAAATTTGGATGTGCAAAAAAAAGAGTGTAGTCATCTGCATAATTTGTGAGGCGTGCTCGTTTAATAAAGTAGAAAATTTTATTTATGAATACATCAAAGAAATTTGGACCAAGAACTGAACCTTGTGGCACACCCTTAATGGTGTTTTTTCAAAGGCTGCGCACGTTACCTATCCGGACACGTTGCTCGCGATCTGCGAGGTATGATTTAATCATTTTGATTGACTGATCCTGAACACCATAAGCTTTAAATTTTGCGATCAAAAGGTCATGTGGCATGCAGTCGAAAGCTTTGCTGAGGTCTTTTATTAAAGCACCAATTTTGCTGCCAACTATGCCACCTTAGCCCTTACAACGTCTTAGTTAGTTATTTCCGCTTCATTTAAATACCTATGTTATGGGTTTACGGCCATTATAAATATTTTTACTCTTACCGTGCGGGGATCGATATTACACGTCAGAATCTGATGTCTGTAGACGTTAGATTCTGATGACGTTTATAGTCTATCCCCGCGTTGTAAGGGTTAGGTATTTGTAATTTGATTTCAAACCATGTTTGGTAATTAAGGAATCTATTAAGACCATTAGATTATATTCAAATCCGTGTTCATATGAAGCCCATGATGAGACGACCTGTGCGTGATCTTATTAGCCATCCATTCACTAGGCCTATTTCTAGCATGGTGGACTAAATATGTAATATTCTCCACCCCAAGTATATATCATACTATATCGGTAATAATAATGGTTATATTTTCTCAACCGTAAGATCGTTCGTTCATGAATGAACATCAGATGTTTAGAAATATATAAATAAAGTAATTTCAATGAACTGTCATTTTATAGTCAATGTATTACTATAGGAGCGATGCCATCTAATTATGGCTTTGTTGAACCTTAGCTTACCTCCACATTTTCAACGCCAACTGGACGAAATATGTATCTGCATCAATATTGGTTCACAGCGCAGCGAACATATTATTATTGAACCAATGCTGATTTAATGTTGGTCCACCGTCTGCGACACTGCACCTACATTAAATTAACATTGGGTTAGCGTATCGTGTCTGCTGGGATAGGTGTACATCCCAGCGAGCACGAGACATTTACCCAACGTCGTTTCAATGTTGGCCCACCGTCTGCGATGCTGGCCCAACATTGAACCGTAATTGTGTGAACGTCTCGTGTTTGCTGGGATTCAGGCCTTATCAAGTTGGCTGAACGTTGGCCCACTATTATACTACCTGAGAAAACTACCAAAGGAGTGGGCGAGCTCAGCAAGCACTATACATCCAGCCAATGTTAGGCTAAGGTTGGACCACCGTCTGCGACGTTGGCCCAACCTTAGCCAAACATTAGGTGAGCGTGTTTGCTGGGGTAGCGTCTGTGAGGTAAAGGGGATTTATCACAGCTGTTTGCCTGGGGAAATATCCGTCTGGGTGCTATTTCTGTAATCCAGACACAGTATATAGATGGACGCCAGAACGTAAGACTCCACATCCCAGCTGATCCAGACAGTGAGACATCATACAGCCAACACGGAACGTTCAAAATAATATGTAAAATTTTGTTAAGTACATATTGACTATAGGAAGAATGATCTTTCCAACCTTCCCTATTAAAACCATCGGTCTGAAGTTGCTCAATGCTCGTACGTTGTACTCACCCTGCACTCTCCTGTTTCCTCGTGCAGCACAATTGACTATGAACAAAACATCTCCAGTATTGACTAGTTATTACTCATTACAGGGATACCGTATCCGTACAGGATACTGTGATATTCTATATGTAAAAAATCGGTTTCACACCTGCAAAACAGCCGAAAACGTTTATCGGCCAAGTGGTTCACCAATGACATTTTGGATGCTTTCTATTGCCGAATGTAAACTCTCGCGCTAAAAACGTCTGCTCAATATTGTCCAGGAGTGGTCTAGCTGCACTCATTTCCCATCAAACTACATGTAGGCTAGTTGACATGATGAAATACAAAAAAAATTGCGTTAAAATTACAAAATTTACACAATTTCTTAAATCTGACAATACACTGGCAGCCATCTTGGACACCATCTTGAATAATTAAAAATTGAAATGAATTGACCAATAATGAATTAATTAATCATAAATAATAATTTTGTCTCGATAAAGATTACAGGTGTAGGCCTATTCGCTGAAAAATTTCCTGTGATGACAGTGTTAATTATTTCTTCAAAATTTTCTGGAAGTAATTTTGAAATGGTGTATTACAAAAGAAAATTGCACTAAAATTAATTAATTTACTCGATTTCTCAAATATGACTATATGATAATTATATGGCGTCCATCTTGGACGCCATCTTGAATTTCTCAGAATGCTCGGGGAAGATTTCCCAGATCTGAAAAAACCCCAGATTTTTGTCCGGGTAATTTACTATTGTTCCTGGATTAAACCAACGTAGACAGAAAAATCAATCACTGTGGACACCATTTTGATTTTATGATAGAAACGAAAAATGACTGTCATACGAACTATTTAAAATAATTATAGTCTACGTGATTCAATAAACCTAAAAACATTGGCTTAGCTAATGAAATTACCTCTCTACTTATTAACATATTGGTGAATGGTGGCCATTTTGAAATTCAAGATGACGGCCAAAATATGGACGTGCCAACTTGCTTCCATCAAAATTCATGTAGCAAAGAGAGACAGGGATATATGCATGCATTTATTAAAGAGATGAGTCTCTACTTGTATATATATATAGGTTGGGAGCGGTGGTGAAGCTGTTAGGGCTATACCGTCTTTCACATAATGAGTAAACCAATGTTTTTACTCGTTTTTAACTTCCAAGTCTGAGACTTTCAGAGTTCGCATCCTGTGTCGATGCCTGCATTCTGACATGAAAAAAGACGACAGATGGCGAATGGTGTCGCACCCTTTTGACAGCCTTGCTTGACCGATAATTAACCTAAGAACATAATGCAGCTCGAGCTTATTTAGTTCGACCAAGGGATTCTAGCTTGTAGGTTCAACAAAGCGTGTCGGTTTTACTTGGTCAACAACCAGTGATCAACTGTTCGTCAGGACAAACTCTTTATCGTCGGATAGAAATAACAATGCCGTAAATGTCTAGACAAAGCTCAGCGATTATGCTGTGGAAATGTTTCGCTCTGGTGTGACAATTTTATAATGAATTCTGTTGTATGATAACAAGACTATGATATTTATTTTTTATTAATAAAATGTGCCTCAGCTGTAAGATCTTAGATATTACAAAAACACGAGTATAATTTATAAGACGATCACAATGGATGCGAGGCGTTTGTCATGCAATAGCCCATCGAACACGAGGCGGTCGGCTCAATGTTGCGCTGATGTTGGACCAGCGTCGATGGGCCAACGTCAACCCAACATTGGGCAAACGTCTCGTGCTTGCTGGGAGTGTATTATCTTCGAACAAGGATCCTAGATGACGCATCTTCGATAATAATGCTAACTCAATGCGATTCTAATGGCACATACGTCCGTATAAATCTCATATCGTCAATAAATAAGATCTGTCACTAATATACTATTATTATGCTGTACTTAACCCTTTACCCACTTAGGCTCTTTATTTTAAATTTTCACCCTCTTCAAGTTATGTCTCGCTACCGCGACTCACAACATTACGTGGCCGAAAGACTTTAGTTCCACGTATTTGTTTAATTTGAGACCAAACACTTGCAAATCTTGATGTTTAGAGCCTCTTTCGTTCCTAATAACTATGATTTAATAAAACAGATTAAAAACGATTATAGTCGGTGCTGAGCGCTTAAGGTGTTAAAGTGGAGGCACGTAGAAAACAAAGTAGGTTGCTAGATGTTAAAGTATAATAAAACACGGGAATAAAAACATATCTCATTAATAGAGATCTGATTTACTCGTCCTACGATAGCAGAAATTATTAATATGACTTTTTGATCATTCGTTTTATTCAGAGAAGACCCATCTGCGCTATTCTAATCACCTGCTATAGGAATGATCACCGAGTGCATCCTATACTTGCACGCTCATCTGGGAGTGCGTTGTTCCAGGTGTGCAAGAAACTTCCTGCTGACTATCCAGTGGAAAAACATCGGCCCGACGCCGGTTCAATGCTGGGCCAACGTCGGTGACATTGGCTCAGCATTGCGCCGCCGTGCATGTGGAGTATCAGTACTGTTCCTTGTGTATCCCTATATGCCGGGATCGGGCGGTGTACACACGCACCAGCGAACACACGTGTACCCGGCCGGCCCGCCCGGTATCCTCAGCCGACCCCCGGGCCGCTACCCACGCTTCAACACACAAAGACCGAGCCGCAGCCTCCGGTAAGCCTGCACCGACACGCACCCCCCCGGAATAGTCCCGAGAAATATCCTCGCAGGTAAGTTTGTTTTCAGTTGCATTTCACTCACTTTCTAAATCCTAAAATAACTTTTGTAAGCTGATGTAATGAATGGCGTGTAAAAAATTGATGAGGAAATAAAAGTTAGCTCTCTTGCATTAGCTCTATTTCTGGGTACATCAGCACCGGGAAATTCTCGGGGAATTTCCGTGTCCAGGTAAGTTCGCCTTGGAAGCTTGTTATAGCTACGCGTACATATCCGCAGATGCCTTAAGCTGTATTATTTATCTTTCCCTACTTATATCTAGTTTGAGTTTTAAAATATTCCTTTAAATTCAAATATTTCATAACGTATTAAGTACCCATTATAAAGTATATCTCTTTTTTCCAGTGTATGTATCCTGCATTTATTGAGTGTTATTTGAATGATGATGTTAAATTTTAAGATTAACGATTGTATCACTTTTTTCAACCGCTATAGTTACACGATTAATAGAAATATCACAATATCACTTTAAATACATTAAAATACAACGCTCAAAATGCCAATGCTGGTTTAACGTTAATTCACCGTCCGCGACGTTGATCCAACATTAAACCAGCATTGCTTAAGCGTGTCGTGTTTGCTTAAAAACCTTTGGTCAGATCGAGGAGGGCTCTTTTTACCCTCCTTGGTCAGATCTATTGACTATAATGAATGGGTATTTCACCAATGGACAAGAGAGATGTTTGTTTAATGATGGTCCGACATGAAACTAACACACGCTCTCAATATGTTCAAGGTCAGCGTGTTGTGTTTACACGTTGACCGAATGTTATTTTAATAGTGGTCCACCGTCTGCGACGCTGACCCAACATTAAAACAACATTAACTCAATGTCTATTGTTTGCTGGGGTATTAATCATCTGCTGCCATTAATATTGCAGGTCCAGCTTAGAGAATAAAATAGACTCAGAAGAATGGCTGCAACGGCGAACATACCAGGTCAGTATTACTTTGATTATTTTTATTTAAATAAAACGGTCACACAATCATAACGTGATTTTGAAGTTCCTGTTATCATTTTGATAGATTCTACTATAATTAATGTGATGTGCGGGTGGTATTTATTAAAAACATATTTTACATCAGTGTATCATCAGATAATGTTCCTATATAGAGTATTATTATATGGAAATAAGTGTTATTTGATATAGGCCTTTATGACTACAGGAAATACAGAATTAGACGTAATTTCAATAAGCATGATAGGGCTAACAGTTTGTTTTATGTAATGTACAACGATTTAAGATGACTACCTATCACATACATACAAGTAAAAATACACTTCGCCGTATAACTGTTGTTGTAAATTCAAATCTAGGGCAATAACAGTAATTGACAATATATGATAATATACTAATTAGTTATAAATAAATGTACGCTCTAATACACAACACACAATAAAGTTACAGTGTTAAAACAATGCTGATCGTTGGATATCATGCTTTTGTGTCGATCAATAATTATTACATATATTTTGTAAACGTTATAATAATATTGTTGATTTTTTTTCAAGCAAATTTGTTTGTGATCAGCTTATGTCATTTTGTTATTTCCTTGATCAGGCTTGGTGGAAAGATTGGCGAAAGGAGATCATGTACTCATTGCTGAAGGATATGTGTTCGAGCTTGAAAAAAGAGGTTATCTTAAGGTCAGGTGAACATGACAAGTGGTAACACATTTGTGGACAACAGTATTTTTTTGCAGTCTTAACCCTTTTACCGCCGGTGCCGCATATATTCGGGTTTTCCTTTTCTATTAGCACATTAAGTAGATCTACCACATTTTAAATATATTGAAGATAAAATGTGACATCAACCAGCAAGATTTGAAAAGATTTGACTTCCATTTTGTCAAATCTGAGTACATTTCACTTACTTGAAGTTGTGGATCGTGCCAGCGAGCCACAATTTCAAGTGGGTGAAAATTCAGATTGAATAATTTGGCGGGTAAAGGGTTAAAACATTTTACTTGGTATTACAATAAAAGTTTGGCTGCAATGTGCTGATATCTTCCATATATTGTATTAGTCTTATCAGTTTTTACCAGATCATTGTATTTTTTTTTTTGTGGTACAGGCAGGAGCTTACGTGCCAGAAGTGGTTCTAGAACATCCGGAATGTGTGAAAACGCTGCATCGTGAATTTGTACATGCCGGAAGTGAAGTTGTGGAAGCCCTCACTGTACGTCTTTAGATATTCCACTTTACATAATTGTTTCTGAATCAGTTTTAGCAAGGCATGTTCAATATCACATTTAATAATCGTTAAACCCTCTTAGCAACCTATATTGTTTTTGTTAATTCGATAATTAAGTGAATCGCAGTCGTTAACTCCATCTCAAGAAAAAATAAATGACCAGATTTTATTGGAAACATGTGCAATAGATCACAGCACAAAACATCCCTATTTTAATGTTTATATCATTTTCGCTGTTTTGCTCTGTAGTACATAATTATACGATCTTAGTTATTAAATGGTTTAAAATTTCACTGCGAGATCCAATTTGAAAAATCTTTATCGTGTATACAAGTCCTTCACTATGTACTTTATTGACTGCAAATCGCGTAGTCATTCACTTTTTCTCTGAGATATATATATCTATAGTCGTGAGAATAGCCATAATTGCTAACTAAATAGTTTTATGACAGTAAATATTGATAGACAATAAAAGTAATTGTGCTTGTTTATGTGTGGTAGTACTACGCGTTCCGCAGCAAATTAGAACAGATCGGGAGAGCAGATGACCTTGAAATCTTGAATCGGACGGCGTTGAAAATGGCCCGTGAGATAGCGGACGAGACGGGTACGCTGATGGCGGGAAACCTCTCTAACACCAATGTCTGGCAACCAGACAACGTGGAGGCTCAGGAGATGGTGGAAGCCATGTTTAAGGTGAGTGAATGACAGACAAGATGAAGACTCAAGAGCCATGTTTAAGGTGAGTGGATGACAGATAAAATTAAGACTCATGAGCCATGTTTAAGGTGAGTGAATGACAGACAAGATTAAGACTCATGAGCCATGTTTAAGGTGAGTGAATGACAGACAAGATTAAGACTCATGAGCCATGTTTAAGGTGAGTGAATGACAGACACGATTAAAACTCATGAGCCATGTTTAAGGTGAGTAGATGACAGATAAGATTAAGACTCATGAGCCATGTTTAAGGTGAGGGAATGTCAGACAAGATGAAGACTCATGAGCCATGTTTAAGGTGAGTGAATGGCAGACAAGATTAAGACTCATGAGCCATGTTTAAGGTGAGTGAATGTCAGACAAGATTAAGACTCATGAGCCATGTTTAAGGTGAGTAAATGTCAGACAAGATGAAGACTCATGAGCCATGTTTAAGGTGAGTGAATGTCAGACAAAATGAAGACTCATGAGCCATGTTTAAGGTGAGTGAATGACAGACAAGATTAAGACTCATGAGCCATGTTTAAGGTGAGTGAATGACAGACAAGATGAAGACTCTTGAGCTATTTTTAAGGTGAGTGAATGACAGACAAGATTAAGACTCATGAGCCATGTTTAAGGTGAGTGAATGTCAGACAAGATGAAGACTCATGAGCCATGTTTAAGGTGAGTGAATAACAGACAAGATGAAGATTCATGAGCCATGTTTAAGGTGAGTGAATGACAGACAAGATTAAGACTCATGAGTCATGTTTAAGGTGAGTGAATGTCAGACAAGATGAAGACTCATGAGCCATGTTTAAGGTGAGTAGATGACAGACAAGATGAACACTCATGAACCATTTTTAAGGTGAGTGAATGACAGACAAGATGAAGACTCATGAGCCATGTTTAAGGTGAGTGAATGTCAGACAAGATTAAGACTCATGAGTCATGTTTAAGGTGAGTGAATGTCAGACAAGATGAAGACTCATGAGCCATGTTTAAGGTGAGTAGATGACAGACAAGATGAACACTCATGAACCATTTTTAAGGTGAGTGAATGACAGACAAGATGAAGACTCATGAGCCATGTTTAAGGTGAGTAGATGACAGACAAGATGAACACTCATGAACCATTTTTAAGGTGAGTGAATGACAGACAAGATGAAGACTCATGAGCCATGTTTAAGGTGAGTAGATGACAGACAAGATGAACACTCATGAACCATTTTTAAGGTGAGTGAATGACAGACAAGATGAAGACTCATGAGCCATGTTTAAGGTGAGTAGATGACAGACAAGATGAACACTCATGAACCATTTTTAAGGTGAGTGAATGACAGACAAGATGAAGACTCATGAGCCATGTTTAAGGTGAGTAGATGACAGACAAGATGAACACTCATGAACCATTTTTAAGGTGAGTGAATGACAGACAAGATGAAAACTGAGGAGATAGTGGAGGCCATAATTAAGGTGAGTGAATAACAGACAACGTGGAGTCTCATGAGAAGGTGGAGGCCATGTTTAAGACTTTGCCGTCCGGTGCCTTATCAAGATACTACATCCGTGTACGGAATTATCTCATGTGCCTATGGGTGTATTGTTCTTAGACGCACACAACGTAAAAATAAAGCATAACAATTATTATCCAAAAAATAATTATGAAAGAATATGATATAATATTATTCGAATGATTAAAATAATAAAGTGTTGAGTGTTCTCTTTTCAAAGGAACAAATTTTATGGGCAAAAGAAGAAGGGGCGGATTACATCATAGCAGAGACGTTCCCTGATCTGGATGAGGCATTGTTGGCTGCCGAATGTATTGACAAATACGCCCCAGGTGAGAGGTCAACATAGCACATACTGCCATATTTAATGAATACATGGCGAGGTGCAAAATTCATTTATTTTCAATATATTTCATAATATAAATCTCTCTAAAACACATACACGTAATTTTTATTCAAATCAAACATTTCGGTAACATGTTTTAAATAACGCTACCATATACATGGTATGCATATTTCGGTTATTTCAGGCCTTTAAATACAGACCTCAGTCCTGTTGTTTCCACTTTGTGGATAATATATACACTGGCAGTAATCAGATGTTAGTAAGATATGGAAAGATCTCAGCATTCCAAAATTGTTATTTTATGAGTGCGTTTTGTTGTTGCTTCCAGATCTACCGGCAGTGGTGACACTGAGCCACGCTTACAGGGATCACTGTAGCTTCCAGGGCAGATCTATAGGCGCTGCCTGCCGGGATCTAGAGGAAGCAGGGGCTGCCGTGGTGGGGCTCAATTGTACAAGAGGGCCAGAAAGCATGTTACCCGCCATGCGGGATATCCGAGCCTGTTGCAAGGTGCGATAAGTTATAATGTTAATTATTGCATAAGGGTAAATGACAACTAGAATGTATTTGCTGATTTTGTTTAAAATGACAGATATAACTTTTTAATGACAAGACACCATATTGATATATTGTAAATTTGTTATGTGATATAAATATGCGTTAAATGAAAGCAGTGTGTTCAATATCGCGGTATGACTGCATGTCTGCTATGTTGCATATTTCATGTTGCAAACCCATATTAAAAGTACAAAATCCACATTTATGATAATTAGGTTTGTATTTATTTCAGGGGCCTATCGCCTGCTTGCCAGTGCCTTACAGAACAGATGATAAAAATCCACGTTTTCAAGATCTTCACGATGTGAAAACAGGTGTGATAGAAACTTGTTTTCCTTTGTTTACCTTCACTTTTGGATAGAGTTGTATGATTATCTGACAGCGTTAATTTTAAAATAATTTAGAGATAATCACCATTACTTAAATCTTGAATAAGCTAAATTCATTTGAGTTGAATTATATTTATTTATGTAACATATGTTGACAGTAAAACAAACTAAATGCTTAATCATATCACATGGCATTATTATCTATGCATAGAGCCGACTATTGTGATTCTATATATCAATACCTTCTTTTGCAGGAATAGAATCATTTCCCACCAACTTGAGTCCTTGGTATTGCAGCAAGCAGGATATAGAAGATTTTACTAAGGAAGCCATGCAGATAGGCATACAGTACCTCGGTATATGCTGCGGCAACCAATCGTTCTACCTCAGAGCGATGGCTGAAACTTTAGGCAAGAAACCCCCGGCCTGCAAATACAGCACAGACATGTCTCAACATGTGTCTAGGCTGAAGGATGCCAAATATGCAGGTGTCCAAGAAACCTACAACAAAAATTATGAACGTACAAACAATTATCAGTAAAGAAAACCAATTTTATTTATGGAATATTTTGTTACGTTGTTACATCACATGAATATTGGAGGTATATCAGGAAATGTAATGTTTGACAGTATGAAATTGGCTAACGTCAAATACTTGTCTTTGTTGGTAATAATGTTTTTTGAACCTCGGCTGTACAATACCCCAGTCAGAAGAACAACGACAGTGAAATTCGAATATGAGGATCAAATGAAATGAATGCACGCGGCGAATATTATCCAAACTAGTTAGTTATCCACCTAATTATCGTGTTGCACATGGAAACCATGTTGAATATAGACATTGAGAGGTATATTTCGCTGTAGCACGAGCACCCTGAGCGCAAGCGAACTGTCTTGTCTTCGGGACTATGTTGAACAATGCACTGTGAAATATATTTGACTTTATGAACGCTTCAGTTATATGAACATTTTAGACCCCTCCCAGCGCATGGTATCTGGTAATTAGGTTAAACTCGAGTTTGTCATGAAAGTTTACATCTGCATGAACTATATGTTTTAGAAAAAATATTGTAGCAACCAGAAGGAATGATAAACATTCCAAATAATTGTATCCCAGGTTATTCCGTTAAATATAACCATGATAACTATCTGATCACATCTGAATACACCAGTGATTAAAATGAACATATATAACATTATTACTGAACATGAAGATAAGGTACTAGACACAAGGGCATACTGGTGATATCCGTCATTTCTTGCCAAAGTTATATAAGCTTAAATAATCCTAATTGTGCTATAATGCAATGACTTTATGTTTTGATGCTGATTTTAGATTATTATTGCCAATCATACCATCCTATTAACTGAATGGAAGTATGAAACAACTACACATCTTTGTTATTCCATATGTCATCAATACTAATTGTGTGTGTTAATATATCGTGTGTCAATAATATTGTAACGTATGTTTTATATTATTTATATGTTGTTTTGTTTGAGTGTGTTTTTGTTTTCTTTTATATATTTTCTAACAAAAAATATATTACAAAATTGCGATGTTTATCGACTTGGAACAATACAATGAATCCGATTTTTTTTAACAACAAATGTAACCAAGGTTACGCTCGCTGTAGTAGTTCGTCGAAACAATATGTAGACGACTCAACCAGTGTCAAGTGCTTATCTTAAAAAAAGAAACGTCAGTTATTTTTATATATAACCATAAGTTCGTGCAATGAAAACATTCGTTTGTTCGAGTTATTTAGTAAATTACAATTAAATTTAAACAAAACCAACGCAATATGTTGTTAGAATCCAAAATACACTGTAAGGATCACTCCCAGCCAATAGCGTGGTCAGTTTATCCAGTTAAAATGATGAAAAATGTTTGTCAAAAATTAAACTTTGCGACTAAAACAAATAAAATTAAGAGAAACTATCTATCAATGGGGACAGAGTGATCTCGCAATATCAGCAATGAAAGATCCAGAAAAGTATGTTACGCAAGCTAACTCTCCTATATAAAAAAAATTGTGGAAAAAAATTAAAGAAAAATATTAATTGAATCCAGAAAATTGGAGAGATCTCCAAGTGCCAGATTTTTGTAGACTGGTTTAATAATCTCAATTAGTGTGGCTTTGAAAATAACTCAACAATGAGGAAAAACAACGCGAAATGTATTGTGTTATAAGTACCGTTGCAAACAATGAAAATAACATCATTTTATTTGGAAGATTTATAATGTGGGACAGACCATTCAAAGGAAGTTTAAGCAGTTGGTATCATTTGAATATTTGCATTAAGAAATCAAATATTGTTTAATTGTGAAATGCATGCATGTGGCATTATGCATATTCTTGATATTTATGACGAAGAGTGCTTTTACATACTGGTCCAATATAGGTCCGAAACCTCAGCATTATTTGCAATGGGGATGTATGTAATTATTTGTAATAACTTGAACAAAAGCTGTAAAAATGATGTATTTTATCTTTTGTAATACGAAAAAGATCGTAAAATTTTAGACAAAGTGAATTTTATAAAAACAAAGGTCTGTATTCCACGTATAATCAAGTGTTGTGCTGAAGAAAACATCAGTTGAGGAAGTTTACATTTAATAAAATCCCCACATTTACTATGGGTTAAATATTTTCAGTACAGATTTGTGCATGGCATTTTATTAAACAATTATTGGTTAAGTGTGGGGATTAATTTCAAATAATTTATGTATGTTTTGTAATGAAGCGATTGATAACATAGCACATATGCATGATATTTATTGGGAATGTAATTTAGTTCAGCAGTTTTGGAAATAAATTTACATAAAATGAATTCACATAAAATTAAATTGATTACAATTACTGGAAAATATTTTCTGATGTCGTAGGGCTAAAAAAAGCTTGATAATATGTCTGGCAGAAAACAAATATGTACAATAAAAACATTTTGTGAATTGTATGCTGTGTATAAAAAAAATACCAGCAAATTCGATCAATATAACGAAATATGCAAGACATTGATAGCAGCGACCATGAAAGAAATATTCTCATTATTATGAACTATGTATTAATGACTGCTCCAAAACGTGAGTATTAACCTAATACTCATGGATAGACAAGGAGTTTAAAGAATCGGTTAAATGCAATGGGTCTAGCTGTATGTCGCCCGATGAACTATAACCATGATAGCGTGATGCCCACATAACTGAAACTATAATTTGTGGCATAAAAAAAAATTGTCCCTATCATTAATTTCCCCTTGCTCTTCTCTGTAGGTTAATTAAATACATGCCAACGGTGTGTGACATACGCGTGAGGCTTCCTGTATGTCCTGAGTGGTGTCACGCACGCTCAAATAACGAGCACTGGAATACACAGTCATACATGAGTGCCAATTAAGTTTATTGTTTTATTTCTCTCCCACACGACCACGACAATCATCAAAAGATAATTGGTTTGAAAAGTGCCACTGCCAAGCCTGTGTGATGTATTTTCAGTATTTGACTGCGGTCACACAATACATTAGCTAATGCTGCACACACCAGATGTCGCACCATCATTGACCAAACGGCAGACCAGTTTACCACACTTGAAACGACGTTAGGCCAAGGAATAATGCTGTATTTAAGCGAAAATATTGGCTTAATGTTGGTTTATTTTGGTCCGCCGTTTGCGACGCTGGCCTAACATTCAACCAAAACCTGGTCAACATTTCTTCTTTGTTGGATTCATACTGAAAGGGCGGCGGATGGCGTCTGACGTGCATTGAATAACATTATATGACATGTGCCTGGAGTGAATCAGTGTCATTAACACAGCACACCAAATTAGTATGGCCAAACGGTGGTCTTTATTAAGGTCAGTTTTCTTGTCGAACAAGGTAAGTCTGTTTTTCACACATGCGACATTTAAAAAAAAATTGTGTAGTTTATTTTCTCATGCAGTAGGCTAACTGTGCTATAAATATCGAAGATAATTATTTATTGTGTGCCTAGTTTTTTTTAAAGTTCTGTAGTGTGGAGAAATAACGTACGTTATTGTGATTCGCTAAATTTCATATATTTGGCTTCGAATACTACAGTCGTAATGCTTTAGATATTTTTATTATCTATATATTGGACACTGTCACATTTACCTACATTATTTACATAACGGTCAGCAGCAGAACGTAAATGGACATTTGAGCCCTACTGTGTTTGTGATAATTATTAGCTCTAGAACGCTGAAATATTTTTGCACAAACCATGGAGACCAAAGGTTTTTTTCATTTTTAAGTCCTCTCATCATGTCTTACTGAAAGGGTTAAAAGCTAGTACACTTACAATGCTGAATTATTTTTGTAAAACACATGGAGACCTAAGGGTTTTTTCAATTTGAAATCACCATAAATGCCTGAGTTAGCTTTTTACGATTCATTTGAATACCTGTGTTATGGGTTAATGGCCATTATAAATATTTTGATTCTTACAGTGCGGGGGTCGACTTTAGTCGTCAAAATCTGACGTCTACAGACGTCAGATTCTGACGGCTAAATTCGATCCAAGCGCTGTAAGGGTTAAATAGAGAAAATAAATAGAGAAAATAAATAAAGAACTGGTCGGTTGTCGAAATTGAGAGAATGTCTGTAAATATATCAATTGAAACCAATAAAGACGTGGTTTAAAATATGTATTGACTTAGAAGCGTTTTTAACCCAGTGGTTTATGTGTCGATAATCCTTATTATGCTCACCAGATCAATGTTATATTTCCCATTAAAACAAAAATAATAATAATAAATCAGAACAGGGCTGTTTCTGAATAAAGTTTATATATATGAGGTTCTAAATGATTATCACCAAAAATAACTTATGGGTAATATTATCTAGGCCAAGTCAAAGTAATAATATAATAATTACAATGTACAAATTATTTTATTGGTAAGTTTGACGAGTGGACAGCCATTTATACAGCTACAGTTGTCTAAGAGTATCTCTATTATTGTTATTTTCGCATGCTGAGCATAAGGGTCATTCCAGGGAAAAGGAGACTATTAGGATATATTTTTTTCATATATTTTTTTAACTGAATTCATTTTATGTGTATGCTACTTCATTAAGCACATTTCCAAGAATACAAAATAATGGTTTTCCATGCTAACTAACCATTTTGGTTGGTTTGGGGTATATTTTTAAAATTGACGTGTCAAAAAAATGTCCACTAAGTTACGGACAACTGTATAATGAACTTTTACATTGTTAATAGACTGTGAATATATTGCATTGCTGCAAAACATAGCCAATGTGTCCCCTGCAGTAAATAATATCATGGTCGCATGAACTTTTATATTTACGAAAATATTGTGTTTCAGCAAATGACTCTTCAATGTGTTTAACTAAATAAAAAAAACTACTTAATATTGAGCTATCCTATGTGATGACGCACCATATACACTGTTTTATAGACTATATCGTGTATGTAGATATACAGATCGATACTCATTACAAATAGGCACTTTCTGTTCAGGTAACATAGTGGACAAATGGCAACAAAGTGGACAAGTATAGAATACAACTAAGATATTATCACATTACTGAGAGGCTATCAACATGCTTATCTACGTTTTTTCATCAGCAGCATTATAAACATAGGCCTGGCACTGGGACAGTAACTTAGTAGACAATTTAATGATATTTCTTTCTCAAAAATTCTAAATCAATTAAAGGGACTGGCCCAGGCTAAAATCATAAAAAAATCGGTGATTTTATTTCGGGTTCTTAATATGACCATGTGATGTAAACATGTACATATATAGACTAGAACTGCAATTTTTTATGATTTTTGTGCTGCGCATTCACCAGTTAGGCTAGATATAGAGACGAAATTCCTGATTTCTAATTATTGACAACCATGTCAAAAATAGGAAATGCGGGAATTTCGTTACTATATCTAGTCTAACTGATGAATGCGCAGCACAAAAATTATAAAAATTTGCAGTTCTAGTCTGTGTACATGTTTACATCATATGGTCATATTAAGAACCCGAAATAAAATCACCTATTTTTTGATGATTTCAGCCTGGGCCAGTCCCTTTAAACTACCACTATAAATAATGAAATATGTAAATACACGCTGTAAACTAGTTCATACTATATATTGGGAAAGAAAAAAAATACTATACATTACATAAATAGATTTAATTAGGATGGGACAAAATACACCCCAAATAGTCTCCTTTTCGCTGGAATGACCCATAAATTATCTTACTCTGAAAAGCAAAGCTAAAGAATGCGGTTTTCACCCGAATATTTCGGTGTGGCTGATTAGTCAGATAAAGCATTGTAAATACAAAGCATTTCCGTAGAAGAAGGAAGTGGGTGGGGTCAGTGTTCTGATAATGTGTATATTGGCACGTGGTTGGCCATTGTATACAAGCTCATACAGCAGACATCTTTTCCCATAATATACATATTGATGTCAAGCATCACGGCAACTTTGGCACTAGTGTGACCAGCATAATTAATAAAGACAATGAGAGCTCAGCGTATGAGGAACTGCAGTCTATCGGCACAAAGCAATATAGCTAAATGTTTTTACCAGACATGTAACACAAGGAAACAAGTAGCATATACTTATGACATTTTATTTATTTATTATTATATTTGAACATATGGTGAAAAATACCTAAGGGGCCAGTGTACATGGACGCCTGATATCAATCCGAGAAATAATATCCAACATTCTAATATCCAAAGTGTGAACGGACGAGGGGTGAAATGATGTAACTGATCACAGAGTTGTTTATTGCATTCTCTCTATCATTCATACAATATAATGTGTTGTGACTGGACATAAACTTATAATCAGAGTGAAGTTTCGAAGACAATTACCAAGTATTTTGAGGTATTTCATGTTCTAAGACCTGGTCAACTATCACGCAAAAAAAATCCAAGATGACCGCCAATAATACAGAAAGTACCATAACGTTTTTCTAAAAGTCATAGAAAGTTGTTCTCGGTGGCTAAATATAGGTTTTTAATACAATTGAATCTAGTACAATACAGTAATAACCTCTAACTTTTATATTATATGTAGTTTCATGAAAAAATCCAAGATGGCCACCAATTATACAGCAAGTACTATAACCATTTTTCTAAATGTCGTAGGAAGTTATTTTTGGCGCTTAAATAGTTTTCTGATACAAAAAAAATTACACAGCATCAAGAAACTCAACTTCAAAAACAACACATTAACCATGAGGAAATTGCACAAAAATAGCATGTGTTACTTTCATCACTGTAGCTACAAAGGTTTAATGTGTATATCTCAGATTTGCCTGAATGCCATCATCTTGCATAATGACTACCACATAGTCAGTATCTGACAGTTTGATTGCCGTAATGACATTTAACGTTCCATCATGTACCTCAGTATTTTTCACACTTAAATACCAGTGTTCATTGAATAGTTGAATGACATTGTTCTTTACCAAAAGTAGTGAATTTGAACAGCGAACTGAAACTGTATTGCCCTCCTCCCTGATTCTGTACTTTATCTGTTATATATTCGTCTGAGATAACATCGCAGTGTGCATGGAAATGTTTTTGATGTAGGATACATGTGTCTTGCATAGATTATTAGATGATTAATTTGTATTACAAAATAATATGATAGATAAGTAATAAATAATGACAATTAATCCACTATGACTGGAGGAGACATATAGTTATTAGGGACCTAAATATCTTCACGTCCAGCATATGATTCCATCACTTTATATATGGTAAGATATTGTCTTTAACATTGATACCTCTTCCTGAAAAATAGGTTGGTCTCTCCCATACCACTTCAAGACACAACTGAACATGTTGGGTTATTGTATATTATGTGAGAGTGAGAGCTTATATCTGATTAGAAGCATGCATGACCAGAATCTACTGATTCCTCATACATTCTACCATATCACGACCACATATAGAAAGTTTCTGTATTTTATGTTATTCTTCATAAAAACATCCTGATCGTGCTACGAACGGTATTATCGCCTCAATTACCACATATTCTGCATCATATCTTGTTGCAATAGTGTACCCAATAATCTTTGGTGAATTGTTCATGACACTATAGCATTTAGTTGCCAAGACTAGGTTGATTACTAACATCTTCTGAAGATGGTGTATGTTCATACTATATTTAAAAAATAAATTCATATGCCCAAAACATATATAAGTCAACTTCTGCCCCAAATTACAGATTCCCGATATCGTGTAACTGTATTTTATCATAGTTATTGACGGTGATATCATCTATCTCATTCAAGTTAGGGGAGTAGAAATATGTGTAGCCTACATTACGGTTTGTGTGGATCTCTGAGCGGATGGTTGGGACTTCACTCGTTCAATTATGTCTGAAAACTGTGTTATCAGCGCATTTCCAGGCGTTTGTACGGTATCTATTCTGATCAAAAATTAATATAAAAATTAAGATGATACTATTATCATGATTATGTAAATTGTCAATCCGATTTAGAAACATAATTTTTATGTGATGTGCACAATATACCTAGTTACTAGAATCATAAAATGTTAAATTTAAACGACTTCTTGTCTCAATAGGGACGGGACATGTATTATATATGTGTGTCATTATCGCATGGTTATGCAGACCACCTTGATGGATTAACTTCATGTTTTGCTGAACCCTAGTACAGGGCTTCGGCAAGAGGGTGCCACCCGTGGCCAACGCACATTTAAATTATTGCTTTCTTCCTTACGGTACTGTAAAAACACGATGCAGGTGGATATCACATAGGCCACATACTAATAGGCCTAGAACAGATATATGGTGAGCGACAGGTTATTAAGTGCCGAACAGTGATCAACAATCATAAAATATTGTTTGTCAATAGTTTAAAAAAAATTACAACATGCCGTATATCACGTTTGTTTCCCTCGGCTTCTAAATGTGAAATAATGACTTCACATAAATCACCATTATTACACTGAACTACGATGTGTCGTTTTCCTGGCGCAACATTTGTTTTTTTCTCCAATAACTCTGAATTGGTTTCCCGGATGTGAGAAACCTATATGTAGACACAAAAAACACATCTCTACGTTATTTGGAAGCAAAGTTATGGCACATTGCCTTTCAGTGGCGGCCATTTTGGATTTTGTCCTCTAGCGGCAAACGCACAAGGTGAAATTTAGGGGACTTCGAGTATGTTGCTCAGGTGGGTTTTAACTCATAGCAGTCTAAGTCCGAGCCCAGCTCGGACTTGGCATTTATGACGCTGCAGTCTAGGTCCGAGCCCAGCTCGGACCTGGCAATAATGCTTAGTCATTTACCAGATGACATCACTTGCGCAACTATGAACCAAGTATGGGGAGCCGTTAAAATAAAGAGTTGACTTATCTGCGTCACAACTGTTTCCGAAATAAAAATCGAACTCCAGGCTCAGATAAATACGAGGCTTTTGGTATTTCCCAGATGACTTGGGAATGTCAAACTTGGTGCATCTCAAAATTTGAGATCCAGTATGCATCTCAAGGAATTTAGACAGATTGCTAAATCCCATGGTAATAACTTATTCACCCTATTTATTTGTTTATAAAAACCTATTGAATGCTTCTTCAAACCATTTGTGATGTATTTTAATATATTTTATGTGAATTGATATAATGGTGTACTCCTGAATCTCCGTGAATCTCAAAAATACCATTTTTAAACAAAATTTCCGAAAATTTGACTACCTAATTAGCATATTCAAAATGGCTGTCGGTTGCCATGGCAACACCACATTGGCCGTTTAAATCAAGTATATTCTGGATATATATTGTATGTGTGTTCCTATGGTGTATGGGAAATACATATGCCATAATTCTAAATTTCTATTAAAAGTAAGAGAATATGTCTCAAAATTGCAAAAATTGCCAGACCACACAGACGTCCAATGTCAAAACGACCAGACTGCTATGAGTTAATACACCGAAATGATGTTTTTATGTTCATTGTGAGCCAAGCCGTGATGTAAAGTTGTGACATTTTCACTAATTTTGGCGGCCATTTTGTTTTTGAATTTTGGGGTAGAAAAAGACAAAATATAGCTTGGCATGGGGCAGATTTGGAATCAGCGTTCCCAAATTGTGTAAGAACAACTGCATGCCAAATTCTACTAAAAAATGCCTTACAAAGTCAGAAATTTCGAAAACAGGCCCTGACTAATATAAGAACATCAGTGATCAGCCAGGCTTGATGAAGTGCCACTGGACCTGACCTACCACTGGCGGTCACTCATTGGACTGACAATAAACCGACCTGAATAATACCCCATTAAAATTGCCGCAGATTCTTAAAAAAAAGAGTCCTCCCTGATAATCGTCACTTTAATTTTACATTATGATTTTATTAGGAGCGGAATGGTAACTTGCAGGAACGAGCTGTTGCATGAGCGTTGGATCTTCTCTGGCCCAGAATATGAGCGAATTGAGATACAACTATATATACAAAAAATGAGATCGATGGGTGACTTTATGCGTATTATAGTAATATATGCGCATTTTTATGTAGCGAAGATTCTGTATTTTGGGGCAAGGCTAAATCCAAACACTTGATTGAAAATGAAAAATCTGAATTGAGGAAGATAAAAAAAGTTATCACAAAAAAGGCACCACTATTCTTAAATCACCCTAAATCACCCCTCGTATTTGATCTTTATCATCAGGTGTGAGAAGTAACAGCCATTGTCCGTGATGTGGCGTCTGAGCGTCCTGAGACTATTGTGTGCTGTTATACTGGATCAGCATCTGGGATGTCTGGGCCATGGACGTCTTTGGGAGCCTGCCAGCCGGGTGTCCATGTGGAGAAGAGGATATAACACTCCGGTCCATTATACTGACCACGGGTTTAACTGTGGTGGCTTAGGAGTTAGTACCTTGTGAACATTAGACGTTGGGCCACTGCATCAACGTCTCGTGTCTGCATGGTGGAGCTCATTCCCAAAACACATACATCTCAGCAACCATGACACATTGACCCGCTGTTGGGTTGAGCTTGGGTCAAAGCTCTGGCAGTAGACCAACATATATATCGGGTCAATATCTTGTGTGTGCCGAGATAAGTCAATCTTTACTTAAAAAATAATTATGTGTCATCTAAATTTTAAACTGTATCATTATTTAAAGTGCAAATGTTGTTTTATCAGTAAATCAACATAATCAATAATTTGACATGCCCCCAGACCCTCCTACTAATGCTCGCGCCAGTCGCACAACAACCCCCCCCCCCCCTCCCCCAGTCACTCTCAATTCCCCCAAAAACACAATACTCCAGGAAACTCTGATTGATCAAATAACAAGGTTTCACATTACTGATAAAACAACATTTGAACCTGAAATAACGATTCAGGCACCCGTGGAATTTTGTCTCCAAGTGATTCTTAGCAAAACATCATATATAACATTTTAGTCAGTAGCCTAATGGCGTTTTTCCTTCCAAATAGAATGTGGAAAAAATGCTGATCCATTGTATTCTCTTTCAGCACCAGACATCGCTCGGTGGACAATGTGGCATTTGTGGAGACGCCTACGATGGGCCTCGAACCAGTGAAACTGGCGGTAAATTTGCTAACGGTATTGTAACCGCTAGGTGGTTGAAGGGCAGCACTGTCGGAGTATCTGTACAAGTAGGCCTAAATATGGATATATCTACATATCTTTATCATAATAAAGTTAAAAGAATTATAAAAGGGGACAATATTTAATTAATTTAAAACAATCTTTGTAAGTCAATCTGTACATAAAAATCTGTCACCTAAATTGTTTTAAATTTAAAACACAAGCACGATATTGTATATATTATAATTATTATATTAGATATAATAATATTCACATTCTATTTCTATTGCAACATTTAAGACTGAAATTCACGGAATGCCTGTTATATTTGATAAACACTGCTACGGGGTGTTTATGATGGAATTACACTGGGGGGAATTAATTACTGAAATAGAGAGATCAAAATTTGGGACGTAACATACCGATCCAAAAGACTAATATGAGACAGACGAGGTTGAACTGACGGTAATGATAAGAACAAAACAATTCACATTCATTGACATTTTAATTTCATGAATCATACAAACAGTACAATGTGGTATAACGATAAACTCTATCTTCAACGGTCCAGAATATGAAAAGAGAACCAAATTTTAGAAAATATGCGTCAAATATCAATAAAGATTCCGAGTTTGACAATTACTCAAAATGCCTGGTTAACGCAGATAATATTCTCATAAAATGTTATTTGCGTTATCTCAAACCATTTCAAAGATAAATTTAAATAATCCAATGCTGAACAATATAAAAGTGAATTAGTTACTTATCTCGCAAAGATGTACCAACATTACTAAACTATATGAAACATCAATATCAATGTTAACAATATCACACTCTCGTTAACAATAATACAGTTATGTCAATCACACATCAGTCATTCATCGGCACACACAACAAAATCATAAAAACAATAATACCCAAACCCCAGCGACCTGGAAAATAGACAACAGATCAGTGATCATCGTGGTGAGGTTTACATAGTAAAATCTAGAGAACACTCACCCCGATATCTCAGTCTCCTTCGTCTATCCTCCAGGTCGCACAGAACGCGATGATCAAATGGACTAACGACGTGAGTGCCTCAAGTTACCTCATGAGTAGTCACACTCACGCCGGAACACGGTATGGCCCCAATTTCGAAAGGTCATGTTCGCGATAGCCTAAACAGAAAAGTGTTGCCTAATAATGCCGATACACGCATATTTAACAGAAAACCTCGCCTGTACACAATCATACATTCTCTACAATTGTCCTTCTGCACGTAGGCCTCTTGCACGTAGGCCGGCATTACCATTGGCGTTGGGACAACATTGGCCCAACATATCTTCACATGTCATACAGTAAACCAGATACATTATTATTGGCGTTGGGACAACATTGGCCCAACATATTTATATCTCAAACCCAGTACCGTAAACACATTACATTAACCCCCTGGGTACAAAATCCCGCAACAACACTGACTCCGGGTCCCTGTTTCAATAAAAAAGCTGTGTACCCCTACCACTAGGCCTACTTTAAAAATTGTAGATATAGGGCCTATCTCGGTTTGAATTCACACATTTTTAGATCTAGACGAGTAGGCTATAGCAATATTATTATGCAGACTAGTTATTTAAATGAGTATAGAAATTGGTACATGACGAATACACTGTATACATGTAGAAACATAATAATCGGTCTTGAAATGTCCAGGTGACGGTATTTCATCGTGGATACCACGAGTTCAAGATAGCTCCTCAGAACAAGTTGAACATAGAAGTAACTCAAGACAAGCTGGATGAGTACAGCTTACACTCACCAGGTGGCTCTACACATCACACAGCACTGGGTGTGGGCTTCAATAATTACAGTTTAGTACTTCCTGCTGACTTAACATGTGACCGATGTGTGCTACAATGGCGATATAAAACAGGTGTGTTTCAGGATTTTAAAATAATTTCGAAAATATTTGTAACGTACTCCAATAAAGCCACCACGAAATTTCGGTGGTGCATAATTCTTTAATTGGATTATATTATTGGCCCCTAATTCATGTTATAACGTGAATACCTGCCTTTAAATGGTAACGCGACACAACCAGGCTAAAAATATAAAAAAAATAGTATTTTTATTTTGGCTCCTTGATATGTCCATAATATCTCAACATGTCCATAGACTATAATTGCGTCAGTTTTTTTTTAATTTTGTGTTTCGCATTTGCCAGTTAAGCGGGAAATAAGGACGAAATTTAATTTCGGACATGTCCAAAATTAGAAATACGGGAATAACTGATAAATGTGGCTATCAGCACACTTCCTACATTACCACAGCAGCCCAAAAATTAAAATACTTCCGCAATCCTAGTACATGTTCTTATGGCCATATTAAGAAGCCGAAATAAAATTACCGATTTTCTTATGATGTTAGCCTGATTGTGTGTCGCTTTCATTTATCCAAATAAAACGGCGTAAAAAATGTCTGTTTTGTGGAATGTATCACATATTTAACCTATGAATTTCTAACCATTTTATATTCGTGACATACTCAATAATGGTGTTTCACAAAAATAAATAAATAAGTTTTTCTAATGGAACTATTTACACTGCTTTATAAGAGTTAGCTAATATAATGCCTAAATACATTTAAAATCTTTGTTCCACTAACCATCTTCCTATCAGACAATATATGTTTTCTATAAACTACATGTATCATTTGTTACAGCTAATAACTGGGGAGACTGTAAGAACGGTACAGTAGGGATGGGGTGCGGCCAGCAGGAGGAGTTTTACGCCTGTGCTGACGTCAGTGTACTGTCAGGTAATTAGAATGGTTAGTTTTACTTCAACTCTCACAATACACCGGCGTTATTATGCGTTTTAAATGGTCAAACTATATATACCATAGACCATGTTGTAGGAGAGGAATATTTACCTTTTAACTGCTGATTGAATTTTTCATTTATACTTATTTGAAGTTGTGTCTCGCAGCGAGTAAACATTATTCAGATTAATTTTGTCAAATCTCAAATTAATATTTTGCATAGACTTTTTGTTTGAGCAATTATTCCGATATAATTTTTGGCACCGTGCCACATGATATCCTTTTCCAAGATGGCAGCACAGAGGGGCTTTAGATCGCGGTATCATGAAATGTACGTTTTTTAACGAATTTGTTTAGAGCAAGAAATTATTGATGTGGCCTCTCCAGCTATTAAGTGCTTATTTTTTTTTTTTTTTTTTTTTTATTTGATAATAATAAATTGGAGGGATTTATATAATGGATTGACCAAGTAATATCTAACAGGGGTGCTTTTAATGGATTCGTGTCGAAAACTGTCACATATATTTTTTTATGCTCTAAATTATGTTATGTTATCGGTCGTTTCAGCTTATTCCCTAGCGGTATCTTCTTCATATATTTACATTGTCTTGATTTTTACTTGTATAATTATATTTTAAAACATATATAATTACTTCACTTTGTTAACAGAAACAATTAACAAATAACTCAGTCTCTTTAAATGTATTTGAAATAATAAAATACCCGTGTTCAAGTATATTGTTGAGATGAATAGGTCTACCATGCTAATATTCAACCATGGTAATAGTAAATATTGATCAATTGATGAGACTCACATAATTATTGTCATATTATTGACAATGTTTGTCTGTTAGTTTTAGACACAGTAAAGAATGGAAACGGTGGAAAAGGTAACAGCAAATTTGGGATAGAAAACACAGTTTTGCCATCCAAGGGAAAGAAAGATGAAGCGCAGAAAAAGGATGGTACAAATACAGCAAAAATTAAAGGCCCTACATCAAAATTTATGTTTGCCTTTAAATATATTGGTGACACTTCGTCCAATCAGGGGGATTCTTCTATGCTAACACATACTACCCCGCTACCAGCAGAAAGTGCTTCATCAAGACGTACCAGTGTAATGTCAAGAGGTACCACCACCATCATCGATTATACTAAGTCTACAACTCCCAAAACATTATTGATTACAGCAAGAGGCCGTACCACCTCAACCACAGAAGGTCCAATCTCAACGTCAGAACCTAGCGTTATATCTCCAGACCATATCGCATCAGCTAAGCAAATCACTGTCTCAAAGCCAGGGACTATCCTTATATCAAAGGCTGGTGAAGGCCACCAACAAAAGCTCAGTATTACGAGTGGAAGACCAGCCAAAGGGACGTTACATACAGCAAGGATCTCATCAGCTTCTAATTCTGCGAATACTGTGATACCACATATAAGAATAATAAATAGAAAACAACCGGCAATTAGTAGATGGGAGCATGATAAAATACGTCATGGCAGGCCGCCATCAAGGAATCCAAAACAGTTTATTGTCAGAGTAGTCATGCGAAAATCACAGAAAAATCAGTTTTCCTCATCTCACGGCAGAGATAGAAAAATATATCGATCATAATCATGCTAATAAACAAAATCCCATCCTATTTTTCATGAGGACAGCTTATATAAATTGAATGGGAAGACCACATGTACATTATACAATCCTTGTTATAATTATAAATATTTGAATATATTCATCTTGTCTGAGTGGTATTGAGAGGTAGGCTATATTTAAATATAATTTTAAAAATACTATGGAATCAAAATGCACTTTCACGCCTACCAAATACATATACATGTAATAGATACGTAAATATCTAGCGCATTATGCATTTATGGGCGCAATCAAGTATACAGAAGTCGTATGCATTCTTGGCGTAATCCATGAGTAATACTCACATACGTGAGTGTCTATTCATCCTTATTACACCACACAGCAAGACATCGGATTATTGCTCCATCAAGGTTCCGGAACGTTGGTCCGATATTTTATCAACGCTATATATCCTCCATCATGCCATACGTTATTAGGAGATAATCCACTCAAAATCTTCAAATCACATGAATATTAAAGGTGGGCCCATCAACCCACACATAAATTGTCATGATCATAGGTCAAATAGAGGGTAATACTAAACCCTTTCTACGTTTATCTTTATCCTTTATAGGTGTGAAGTTTGCTTGGCCATTAACAGTACTCAGTCATACACATGTTACTTGTAGGCCTACCTTCCTCCATGGACATAAAACGGGCGATGTCACATACACACGGTTTACCTGCTATTGTCTAGTTAACATAATTAATTTGCTTAATAAAGGGACTTTAATTGGATGGGTAGGCTAGATAAAAAGTACTAAGTTGGGCATGCAAAAAAACAAACAACTAAACCATACAAATACATGGATATCAAATATAATAAGACCTTTCAAGTCTTTCGGGGGGTCTTAAATCCAGGGTACTGGGTTGGCTATTAGTGATAATTATAGCTGCAAACATACTACATGTACGTATATAGCTCATCAGGGAAGTCATAGAATAGTCATAGCGTAGTGAAAACGGTATACAATAAAGTTCTATCAAAGATGGTATCTACAAAATTATTAACAAATTTAAATTTAATAATATTCACTGATTAAAAGCCTTTCTTTTGATATCAATGTCGGGTCATTTTCACAGAAGCAACCCCAGCTCCATGTTCTAATTTGAACGCTGTTCTGCGTTCTAATTTGAGTACCGTTCTTATCAGTTCCCTTTTTAACGTTTCGCTCTGTTGAAAATTTGGTTTGTTTGCCTATAAATAACATCCGGGGAATTGTTTTGGCTATTAATGGCATGTGATGTATAACAGCTTGTAGCTATTTTATCTCTGGTTTTGGTGAGATATTGGTGTAGTTTAACAATAAAACATATTTTATAGCGCCTAAATCCTAAACGGACCGAGCTCATATGCGCACATATCTAACGTAGATGGAATTTAAACCTGTGTGATATATTATTGTATCTAGCGCAAATACATAATGTACAATTCAAACTTAAGCAATATGTCACTGTATCTCACGCAAAGTTCAAACTTGAGTGATTTATTGGTGTATCTCAATCAATAAAACATATTCTATAGCGTCTAAATCCTCGGACCGAGCTTAGAGGCGTAGCTTACATATCTAACGCAGATAGAATTTAAACTTGAGTGATGTATTACTGTATCTGACGTAAATGCGACTTAATCTTGCGTGATATATAACTGTATCTCATGCAAATACATTACAAGTTTGCGTGCTATATTACTAGATCTGACGCAAGTAGTGTGTACAATTCAAACTTGAATGATATATTACTGTATCTGACGCAGATGCGACTTAAACTTGCGTGATATATTACTCTATCTCATGCAAATACAATTTAAACTTGCGTGATATAATAAAACTGTATCAGACGTAAATACAACTATTTTTTTTTCATTTCAAAATGTAGACGAAGATACTGTGTCAAAACTAATTGATAACATTAATTCTAAAAATAGTTCACACTGGTATTTTCCCTGACAAATTGAAAATAGCTAAAGTCATTCCTCTTTTTAAAAAGAGAGACCCTACTCTAATCGCGAATTATAGGCCTATATCTCTCTTACCAGCAATTTCTAAAATATTTGAACGTGTCATTTTTAATCAAATGAATGCTTACTTTACTCTAAATAATCTTTTTTATGATAAACAATATGGATTTCGTAAATATCACTCAACTGAATTAGCTGCTCTAAATGTTATTGATACTATTGTAAATCATATGGATAATGGAAATACACCTTTTGCTGTCTACCTGGATTTGTCAAAAGCGTTTGATACACTAAATCACTTTATTTTATTGGACAAACCTAAATTTTACGGTTTTAGAGGAACGTCTATTAGCCTGATAAAACAGAAAACAGTGTGTGGAAATTGACCGTCTCAGATCTTCTTATATAAATATATCCACAGGAGTTCCACAAGGGTCAATATTAGGGCCCTTGCTGTTTATCATCTATATGCATGATCTCCCCAACGCAAGTCGTTTATTCAAATGCATAATCTATGCTGATGACACAACCCTTATCGCAAATTTAAATGATTTTTATGCTAAACATGATTCTGGACTGAATATTAATATATTAAATGATGAATTAGAAAAAATAAGTTACTGGTTATTAGTTAACAAGCTGTCCTTAAATAAACTAAAATCAAAGTTCATGCTCTTTCATCAACCACAGAAACGTGTAACACTTCCAAAATTAAAAATAAACAATACATTAATCGAATGTGTGGATGAATTTAATTATCTGGGACTAATTATAAATAAACACCTTAAATGGAATTCACATGTTAATAAAATAGGATAGAAATATCGCAGACAATAGGTGTGATTAATACACTTAAACACTTAATACCACAAAAAACACTATTGACCATTTACAATTCTCTCATTCTTCCACATATTAATTATTGCATATTAGCATGGGGTCATGATTCAAATCGGATTTTAAAACTTCAAAAAAAAGCAATTCGAATTATTGTTAAAGGTAGTTTTTATACACACTCCGATCCTATTATTAAAAAAGCAATATTTTGAAAGTAAATGATATACATCTTCATCAACAACTAAAATTTTATTTTAAATTAATAAACAACATTCTTCCTGATCATTTTTATGACTTTAATCTTGCTCTAAACTCCGACATTCATGATTATAACAAAAGGGGGGGAAACAAACTGAGGAAGGCCCATTTGAAACATGAGTTTGCTCGTAATTGTATCAGAAACCAAATGCCACATTTATTAAATACCACATATTTATCAATTTTAGAAAAGGTACTCACTCATAGTTTAAAAGGTTTTGGACAATATACTGAACACTATCTAATAGAGAAATATTCTGACATTTGTCTAATTCATAGTTGTTATGTTTGTAACACCTACCTAATGCACTGAATATGTATGTGTGTATGTATATATATATATATATATATTTATATATACATTTTCCTTTTGGCCACAATGTTATTTATTTTGTAATTTTTGCCTATTTTGTGGTTGTGTCTCGCTGACACGACTGACAGTTTCAGCTGGGTGGAGATTATTGAGATTTGATAAATTTATGTTTTGAGTTAAAATCCTATCCCATATTTATCCAAACTTTTTCATTTGCACAGTCTCTTTTAAATTTAATCTGACAAGCTGCATAATATTTTGTATGATAATTTTGTGATTTACTATATTATAATCGTGATATAGTAATATAGTAATCGTGATTTACTATATTATATAGTATTTTATATTTTATATTATTTATACTTAGGTGGCTTCCATGCCAGCGACTCTTTGAGTCTTAATGGTAGTCATCCTGACATGTTATTTAATTTGTATTTTTTCAGTGTCATTTGTCTAATAAACATTTTTCTTCTTCTTCTTCTTCTACAATTTATATTTGAGTGATATAATACTTTATCTGACGCAAATGCAATAATTAAAAACGTCAGTGATATAGTACTGTATCGAACGCAAATAAAAAATAAACTTGAGTGATTACTGTATCTAAGGGAAATACAATATAAACTTGCGTGATTAATTCCTCTATCTGACCCAAATATAATTTAAATTTGAGTGATACATTAAATACTGTATCCTACGCAAATGCAATTTAAATTTCAGTGATATATTACTGTATTTAACGCAAATATAATATCACCTTGAGTGATATATTACTCTATCTGAAGCAAAATACAAATAAGAGTGGTATTAAAGCTGCTTATAACTATAAGGATGATAATTTTGTTACCACAAGGGGTCGAAAAAATGTAACTAGTGAGAGTACCCCATCCGGACTTTTGACCTCATAAGGCGTTCATGCAGCAAGGTAGATTTTTTCTAATTTTATGGTGATACCAGATGACAGATTTATCAATGAGGTCAGTGGACATTAGCATGCTCATAATCATACACATGAACAGGGAACGTAAAGTTACATACTACGAACTGTGTTTCAAGTGTTTTTTTATATTGACTATCAGCGCTCTAAGGGAAGATTTACATTTAATGAAAATATCCTAAACTTTACAAAATTATTATAGAATTACAGGGGTCGAAGAAATGTACCTTGTGAGAGCACCCCATCCGCTCTTTTGACCCCATTGTGTGAAGGACCCCAAGTCCTTCACACGACAAGGTAGGATCAATCTAATTTGACATAGTGTCAGATGGCCGATGTACCAATTGCAGTCAACATACTCCAGCATGATCATAATCATAGAGATGTACAGGAAACGGAAAAATTACATCCTACGAACAGTGTTAACTTTTCTTTTCGCTTTCAGCGCTTTAAGGGTGGATTTTTTTGTGAAAAATATCAAAATTGACAAAAATTGTCATCCTATCATTAATGAAAGAGAAAATTGTAATAGGATCGAGAGTGATTTTAAAATTATTAGTAACAATCGTTGTTTGGGTTTTTACAAACCTTGCGTTAAAAATGTACAGTTTTTGGAGCTCGAGGGTACCCTTGAACATCCCTCATTTTAACTACTTTGCTGCCACGGGAAACTTCTACACCCATCCTAATAATGCTACAGTGATATGTCCCTGCCATGTACACATATGAGATCTTTGTCAACTTTTGTGTCGAACGAACTTAAAAACTAGCAGCTTTTTGAAAACTGGCTCCCAGATTCACTTGACCCACATTATGCCCTCTGTACGCTGAACTAGCGTTTTTGCAATATTTTGCAGTAATTATACCGTTAGCTTGCCTTTGAACTCAGTTACACCAAGAACTTTCTATAGAGTCCTCGGTTTCACCAAGGACACTGCAGACCTTGGCTACATGTTAGTTTGACATATTATATGTAGCCTATTTATAATATCAGGGGTCGTCATTATGATGTCTGAACAGAAATGGTTGTGCGCTGGACCAATGCGTATCAGGATTTGTCAACGTTTGGCACACGGTGGGTTACGCCAGGCGTGTGGCTCGCCCTTATTGTCCATGTACCGTGACTAAACTAGACGTAACTCAAACAAACAGTCAATAGCCCAATATAACCCCAACATTGAGACAACTCTGAGTCGCTGCCCCAGCATTGGTCTCACCTTTTCCTGTGTATATAGCGGAACCACATAGCTGCCCAAGCAAAACCCACTGTTGGCTTTATATTGGGCCACCGTCTGCGACGCTGGCCCAATATTAAGCCAACATTGATTAAACGACTCGGATGTGTGGAGTGACCCTGGCGGATGTTGTTTGACACTCTGGTCTTGTTGTTGTCATTATTACCGCGCGTGTGGACGGGGTGTGATAACCCAGCGAACTGATAGCAAGGCAGGACGTACGTGACACAGATCATGATGATGATGATCAGCTACAATCAGTCAGTGATAATAATCAGTATCAATCAGTGATTGTGGTGAATGCAGGCCTGTGGTGTGTGCAGGGGGTACCAAGGGTGATTCAGCATTATCTTAGAAACGTGCCGCTCTCTGTAAGTAAACACCCAGCAGCTAACACCAGACATTCACCATTATATATTGATGTAATCAATGCTGGGCAAGCGTCACATATAATGGGCCAACATTGAGCCGCCTTATGTGCTAATGTATCGTGTTTGCTGAGATATGCAGCCAGCACAGATATGAGTGCCGTGTTGTTTAATGTTGAGGCCTTATACAATATAGAATACTATCAGATGTACTGTGTTTCACACATAAACTAATAAATAATATTGACCACTTACATAAAAGTGTCCTGCTTTCGTCAATGGATCTGTTGACGAACTAAAATTAAATGAAATGGATGGGGGTTTTAGCCCACCTTTAATTATGCACATATAGGCTAAAATGGGCCATGATAACCTCCTGAGGATGTGTTGACGAACTAGCAAAAAAACACATTTACCTATTGTACTAGAGACCTAATTACGAGCTTGCAAAGTAAGTTGATGAGTTTCTGCTGACGTGAATAAATGTCATTTGCCTTATTTAACAAATATATAGAAGTTGATCAGCCCAATAGCATCATGTGGTTGAGCTGTGGCAGCATTCAGATTGGTTGGTCAGGGGTGTATAAAAGTATACGGTTTTTAACGCACACATATAATACAGATTATACAGGCCCATATGTTAATTATACAGGAAACCTTCAGTGACAGGCGTCATGAATATGTGGAGATAAGTGGCTCATCTCCCGTGTTGTTGTGTCACGCAAGAGTACCCCACGGTTTAATGTATTTCTTGTTGCCAGTACATGAAAACGGTTTATTATTGGTCATCATACGGCTGAGTTTGTAGTTTATAGGTCTTTATCTGTTTATCAGGCCAACGATTGTCTCGATCACCCAGCAAACACGATACGCTGACCCGATGTTGGGTTTATGCTGGGCCAGCGTCGCAGTCATGTTATCATTATGAAAGATCACATGCCATCATCTGTTTTACTATAGGGCCTATATGTTGACAAAATATGTAATTCTATGAAGCAAAATTTAATATATAATTTTTATATCGACAAAATATGCAATACTATGGAGGAAATCTCCGTAAAACATTATTAAAACTGTATGCATAATTAACGTTACTAAATATTAAAATTTAATTAAATTTGTAACTATTTACTATCATTTTATGAATTATTTTTATTTTGTAAAGTAGGCCTATGGAATCATGATTAAGATGTATAGTTTCTTCGTTAGTCGTGTTGAAACAAGTAAATGTTGCGTGAGTTACGTAGTTAGAAGGATCTCGCCCTCCACAGTGGAGGGTGGCGTTTTCTAACTACATTAAACAGTTAAAAATATTTGTTTGAATTCCATCACTAAAACAATCATAGGACACACGTTGCTCCTATATTATCATGGCTCTTAAGAATATTGGAGAATTAATGGAATGCATTTAATAAACGGCATATACAATGTCGCGTAGACATATTTCTATATAAACAGCTTGTTTGTTAAGAATATCAACGCGTAATCTCAAAAGCCATGTGGGTTCCCACATAGGCCTACACGTATACTGTGATTTTCCACTTCATATATTAGACATACTATATCCATTTTCATAAGACGTGATAATTTCTTTATTGTAATAATTCAAATGAATTATAGTGTTTTTTCAATTAAACTGTTGATATAAATTTACCTTTACTCGTGTTTGTTATTAGCTAAGTGACGTGAAGTATGGCAACTTGTACAATTCAGCTGCTGGTCTGCTCACAATGTCAAGAACAGGTAAGTTGACATAATGGACGAGAAATAAATTGCTCAAAAGTATATTTGTTGTGTATATTATAAAACGTATCTGCCATTATAATTTATTTTCATTGGCAAATATTTAAATTAAAAAGAGCACGGGCACTGTGTGGATGGAACCACTCGGTAATTAATTACTACGCAGGATCCTACATCGTTTTCAATAATGGCGATTGTGAGTATGGTGCTCAAGTCTGTATAATAGACAACTTGCTTATTATACCCCGGAGCCTATGTATATTATATTATGCCAGGCTACAATCATGAATTACACGCAGTTGTATCCGGTACTGGAGGTCTATTGGTAATTTGATTAAACCATCAAGGTTAACATTCATGTTATGTCAACTCGTGACGAAATGAGATATCCAGCTGTTAACGTGTTATGCACATTTAACAAAGTTCAATCAATTGGCGAGAATACATTTTCAAGACGTATCACTATGACTAACACCAGAAATGCATAACATATGCATTTCTGCTAACACCTAATAGATAGACGCTGATACAAATTTGGCCTGACATTTTATAAAATAGTTGATTGAATCAGCGTCATGATGACGAAGATGATTTGTAGATATGTAATTGGTCAGTCGTGGATGTTCACGCAGCTGGTGTTGTGAATTGTTGGAATTTAGTAACTCAAAATACCAAATCGATTCGCATATCATTAGAGTATAGAGGCATATATGCATTACCTAACTCAGCCTCTCGCATATCTAAACAAAAGGTTTATGATAGATACTTATGAGGGGGGGGGGTACTAAGTGTCAAATATTTACCAGCTTAAATAATATGTTATTATGGAAAATCACATGAACAAATATAGATTAATTTGGATTTTGTATTTAACAAACGTCGACAGAAATGTAGGCCTACTCCTTTTTATAATTTTTTTATCAGCTCTGTACTCTATGATATTTATTTAGGCCTCTACTCTCACAACGACTGATTCCTTCCTTGTAAGTAAAATATCATCATTAGCCTATGTAGCAATGCGCAGTGCAATTTCGAATGGTCATTGTATATTGTCGTTTTATGTGGCCAATATATTTTTTCATTTTATATAGACATAAAGCACTGTTTTCATTGTGTATGGAAATATAAATAAAAACGTGCGTTTTCAGTCAGGAAATGTGGGTTTAATATGAAACGAAGTAGGCCCCTATACATAAAAATTATATTATTAACAATTAATAATGACATATTAATCCTATTTAATATATAGAAAACTATTTAATATCTGGATGTTATTTACGTTATATTTTCAGGTTTCAGAGCTAATGATCATGCCATGTGAGCACACGTTCTGCTGTAAATGTCTGAGAGACATCGAGCAGGAGCGGCGACGTAAAAACAGCTGTAAGGTGGTGGCGTGCCCCACCTGTGAGGCCTCATGTCCCTTACCGGAAGCTGGTATGGAGAACATGCTCAACAAGAAAAGCTTATCATCTGACGAGTCTCCGCAATTATCACCCAACAGCGCCAAGACGGCCTGCACTGGAGTGAATTGCAGCAACAAGAAAGCCGTGTATTACTGTTGTACTGGATGTAAGTACCTGTGCCAGCAGTGTTACGCCCTACACAAGTCCATGCCCTTCACAAAGACCCACCTGACACGACCAGTCAGTCAGAGTGATCAACCCAGTCCCTTCAGGTGATCAGCAACTAACGTTAGAAAAGACACTACGAATCAACGATGGAACGAGGACATTTCTGCGTTGATCAAAATTAAAGCAAAGTGCACACATACAGTAACTTAGACCACGCCATACAGGAATAATCCGCTGTAGCGTTACTGGGGTATATGACTGATATATAATTATACTGTGTTACTGAAAATACGATGCCTTGCCATGGCAGCAGCCTATTTTTGTTTTGGTAAAGCAACAAAAACTCTCTCATCATGACCCGCCTGGCCAAAGTCTATATCATACTCGTATGATAAACCACACTGATTGACACATACATTCATGTCAATGATGGTCACCCAGTTCTTCGTTTCGTTACTGCATTGTTTGTTCACAAAAAAAACGTCAGTTTAAACGCCCTGGACTTTTTATGCTTTGCAATCGTTTCGTTACTGCATTGTTTGTGCACAAGAAAAACGTCAATTTAAACGCCCTGGAATGTTTAGGCCTTGCAATCGTTTCGTTACTGCATTGTTTGTTCACAAGAAAAACGACATTTTAAACGCCTTGCAATCGGACTGCTTGCTATAATTAGTGACGCACCACACGAAACGCACCAGAACTGATGTTCTGGACAATGTAACATTTTTGCTTGCTGATTTAAAAAGTCATTATCACAGCTGTATAAATGATATATGCCTTTGCCAAATGAATTTGGCTCGTACATTTCCATAAGCAACATAAGACTCTTTAATCATGTTAATTCACTGTTGATATTGTTATGCATGCAGGGCTTCATATTATTTTATGTAACCTATTTTCGTTATCAATAGGCCTAGACATGATAGAAAGCCTGGTCACTGCCTCAACTTAGAGTACGTTATATTGTGTTATTTTCACGTGGAACACAATGATGTTCTGATATAAGCTTTACGCATGCTCAAAATAACATTAACAACTATTTTGTGAGTTTTATTGTCACTATGTGTATTTTAAAATAATATATATTATATATATTATAAACAAACTTTATTTTGCAGTGTTGAATTATTAGGCTTTAACACGTTTTGTCAAATGCTCTTTACAACTCAGCGAAATATAGGGCCTACTGAAAAATAAATCACCAATGTTCTTCTCATATCCCAGATGCTTGGCTTTACAAATTAAATCTTCTTATCCAGATAAGGCCGGTCTCAATATTTGTTTACATTTTTCATATTAACAGTTCTCCATTTTATACAGCCGAGACAGCGGACTGTGCAGAATTAATCCAAGGGCCAATTGCTGTAAGTCGACACTTTAAAACGAACACCAAAACTAACCAATGTTTGACTTCTAGGACACCACAGGTAGTGCGTTCAAAAAATCGAACTGTAGAATCCATTTTTATAGGCATTTCATTTATGGGGATGTTACATGGTAGACGTGCACTATGTTGACTTGGAGTGGGCTTGGTTGTATAATATGGATGGCATCATGCTCAAGTGGTCTAACCCACATTTTGACGATTTTGAGAAAAAATCGCACTGCAACATGAAGTACAGTATAAAACGAATAAATAGAAATTAATACACTAAGGTAACCAAATCAGTGACCAAATGGTCTAACCCTGAATGTGAATCTCGTATATTGATCAAGTTGTTGCTATCAAAAACGTAGATTTTAATTGTTTTTTTAATGTGGGTTAGCCCACTTGTGCATGATGCCAGCCATATGAACATTACCCTTGCTAATATATGCTCAATCAATATTACAATTTATAAGTTCAGGCACCAAAAGTAGGTCTATTTAATCGTCGATACCCGTAGGCCTACATAAAATAGTTGCAATGTGATACAATATTAATTGTTGTATTATGAAGATCAATATTCAAAATGTCATGTCACATTAATTTAAAAAATATTAACAATTTGTCACCACACCAGCCTATATATCCAGCTATCTGTTTATTGAAATCCAGCTGTTTGCATTTAAGCTGTTGGGGCTAAATATGCTAAGATATGCAAATTAGGCAGCCATTGCCGAAAATCCAGTTTCAAGCAATATCTCAGCAACTAATCAAGTTCAAATCCTAAAAACATTGTCTATCATACGGTTTTCATGGTCAACGAATGCAATAAAATATATCTAATTAGGATCAGAATCATAAATTAGCATAAAATATGCAAATTAGGCAGCCATTACGCAAAATCCAGTTTCAAGCAATATATCAGAAACTAATCAAGTTAGAATTTTGAAAAAATGTCTACCGTATGGTTTTCATGGACACAGATTGCAATAAACTATATGTTATCAAGATCATGAAAACATATTAACATAAAATATGCAAATTAGCTAATAATAAGTATTATAGAAAATTAGGTTTCAAGCAATATGGGCCTATATCAAAGACCAAACAACCAAAGAGTAAAACATAAAATATCTACACTCCCATTTTTGTGTTCAGCTTTCATCTGAAAACATTTCAAGAGTTCCGAAATGTCCACACTACATGTAATATATACTATTTCAACTGGTAATTATGTACACTTGTAGGGCGTTGTCAAATAGAAATTTGTGTAAAAAGACAAAACTCAAAGACGTATTATCACCACACACGACCTCTCACTAAGCCCCATGACCTCTCAGCTAATACCCACGACCAGTACAAACGTTTATTTTTCATATTTTGATCTTTTAATACAGCAGTAGACCCTACTTTGTTTTCTTTACTATATTAGGTTAACCCCATAACCCGGATCTGGTGAAACTTACTTTTAATTAAAATGACAACTATTTGCTGTATAATTATTTGGGCTTGGGCAACTATACCTATACGATAATACCAAAAAAAAATTATTGTGATTTTCTTACTTTAAATTTTTTATGGTTTCCAGCATGGTACCTTAATATATAGTTACATGATTGTCCGATAACACATACATAAAGTGACCAATAACATAAGCATGTGCCTGTAGCATTTTTTTATTTCATTCGCGTGCCAATTCAGAAGTGTGGGCTTCTTAATGATAGTTCAAATAATATGTAAAAGTTAATTTGGAGCCTAATGTTGATAAAAGGTTGCCCAAATATCCTGCTAAGCTAGTTACCAAGCATCGAAATATGAATATTGGGGATATCAACATGTTTAGTAGGGATATCTGGAATTAAAAATAAACACATCGCCCGAACATATCGTGCATTTTTTTAAGCTCTTCGTGATTTCTGAGATTTTTTTATGCCCATACCTTCTAAATGCCACTGACATGATGAAACTATTATTTTTTCACACCTTGGTTAAATATAACTGACCTGTAATATGGAGTTAAAGGGTTATTACATGTATGATGTAATAATAAACCCATAATTGTTCATTTAAGTTATTTTTTTATTAACATAACATCTTCCACTGACATAACTAGGGTGATTTTAATTTGCGATCCTTGGGATAAATAACTAGAGTTGATAGATACAACCAGTCTTTTCTGATATTAAATTGACTGTGTAAAATGACCCACTAATTGTTCTTGTTCTAATATCTTGAGTGCAAACTAGCAGGAATTAAATAAATATATAATAAGTTGTCTAAAAATTATTGTCTTAAAAAATCCCGCCCATGGGGAGGGGGTAGGGGATGTTTTTCATGTATGGTTTTCAAATACGGTCGATTCCCACGAAAGTGATGCATATCGGCCAAAAAACGACTTTGTTGCACAGTCCTGAATCCTCTAGTTTATATTGCAGACAAGTGGAACTTTTCACAAAAATTATATGCGTGCTCCTTATATGTAATAGTTTCAACATGAATGGAGTTAATGTTAATTAGTGAACACCAGAGTAACCCTACAAATGCATATATGTAATACAGTAGAACCTCGGTAAACAGGCCACACAAGGGGACTTAGCAAAAGTGGTCCCATTAGCGAGGTGGTCCCCTAAGTGAAATTGTACGTTATACCTTATAATATATGAAAAATTCCATGCTTTAAGTATAGTATGTGTACTTTTAACTACGTGTTTTAGAGATAAAACAAACGCAAAACAAACCCATACAATAATAAATATCTATTCAATTAGCACTAAAAATAATTATTAAAATAAAAACATTTATTACACATATCGACCTGCCAGAACTATAACGTCATAACTGTCAGATGTGACCTTATGGTTTTATTTGTCGAGAACACGCCTCTTAGTCTTGCCCTTCTTGTGTGAAAAAATGAATTGCCTATCTCTAATAGTTTTGAAGTTATAGAGGTTTTCCATAAGGTCACAACTGGTTTTCGATAAAAAAAATCGGAACCAAAACGTCACAACTCATAAATGTGTGGTGCATATAGTCCTATTTGTCACTTAATATTTTTCATTGTTTAACGAAATAAGTGCCAAATAGTCAGAACTGACAGATGAGACATTTCAGGTTAACTTTTTCATATGAGTGGCTTGTGAATATGTAACGTCACAAATGGCAATTATGACCAATTGAAATATCTTTGCATGACGGCCAGAACGTCACATATGTCAGTTAAGATGTTAAGAGTTTCATTTTGATCATGTAAACTTACGGTTATGGCATCGCCACAACGTCATATTTGCCAGTTGGGACTGCAGAAATATTTCCTTGAATGTTTATTACAAATCACAAAATGTCCTAACTGGAGGAAATTGACGTAACTTTGCACCGATACATACGTTTTCTGTGTGCTTTTGTTGTTGTCCATTGGGATATACTGGTCACAAAACAACTGCATGCTGAGCTGGCATAGTTTTTTTTAATTTGCGAAAATCCAAGATGGTCGCCAAATACTCATATTTGCCTTAGATTCTTACTCATTTAAACGATTTGAATGATATCGGTATTGCATTATTGGGAAGCTAAATCTAAAAATATTCAATATAGTTTTTCTTTAAATCGGCGATGCAAAGGTGATTGTTTATGAAATCCAAGATGGCCGCTATCAGCCATATCGTACATGTATAACTTTGCACCACTCAACTTAGAAACATGTGTAATACCACTTTTCTTGATGTTTTTGACGTGATAAACTTATTGTTTGTGTTAGATTGATATTTTTACTTATTACTTTCGATATCATCTAATATGGTTAACATTGGCCAAAATGGAATGGATGCTAGTAATGACATGTCATTAGGGATCTATTGCATGGGATGGTACGGAAGCACCAGCCTATAGTGATTATTCAAGGCAAGCTGCAGCCTCCACGTGTCTGGCTATAATCTCTGCTCAACAGCAGTGTCAATTCTGTGAAACGCAAGAGCCTTGGCCTGCAATTTTTTCACCTATAGCAGTCTAATACAGTACTAATACAGTCTAATGCAGTATGGGGGAGGGGGACTTACATAACATTGTTTTTACCGAGTAGCGATATAAAAGGGTTTCCGGTGACGTCACTGTGTTTGACGGAATGTAGCTATCGTGCCTTAAGACCACTATGTATGTTTTAGATGAACGCGTGGATTAGATTAGGGCCGTGCATTACCAAAAAAAACAGTTTTTTACTGTCCAGCTAAATTAATTACGGATTAGAATCATGCAAATTAAAAAAAAAAACAGTTCATTTAGGGGGATACAAATTTTTGCTTCAGCTATGTTTTTTTTCATCGCCGGCAATATCGTTTTCAAAACGTAGGAATGTATTGTTATTTATTTCGCCACCCTACCCAACCCTTTCAAGCCTGAATTTACCACTGTCATTTTTATCCACTACAAGCTGCGAATTGTTGTCGCAGTTATCGACTTGTAGTGGATGAAGATGATTTGAAGTGGGTGAAAAATTAAAGAAAATTGTCAAATGTATTGCTAAACCAGTCTAATGGAAATTTTCATTCTAAAACCCATATTTGATGGAAAATTAAGTCTGTTTTCAGGGATGTAAAATGATGCTTTAATGTATCGTGAAGGCCCAAAGGGTTGAAATGCATGCCCAGAGCGAGTGCATGCCCCTTTTCGAGCGAGTTGAGGAAAACACTCAACAATTAACCCACCATGACCCCCACACACGTAATCATCAGTACATTAAATATCATTGGTGCCGAACAGTGAAGTCAGGTATTATTTTACTACAAGCATATATTTGAAAATTGTTGGAGAATGGAATTAATGGTGGCCGCCACCAATCAAATTGTAATTGTATGTGAAGTATCCACTACATGTACATATAGACCCATAAAAAATACATACAGTATTCACAGTTACATGTAGTTTCTTTTGTGGTTGGCCATGTCCTACTCACCCTACACATCAACATTCCAAGAGTTTAATGAGAATCAACGACGTAAAGCTGCTAAAGAATAATTAGACGTAGGTGACTGGATTAGATATAGAAAACTCCAAGTGATATCCAGATAAAAGGTTTTACTGTTTGGTTTTCCTGTTTGGAACAAAATAACAATGAAAACAGTTGATGCAACATTTCCCTGCAAAATTATCTATCGTGACTCAACGCGAAATATTGCAGTCATTCTGGACATAGGGGCCTACGTTGCCTGTGTCAGTCCTCGATATCTGAAGCATAGCTAAAACTACACTGGTTGCAAGTAAATTGGACTCTTGCAACAACCTCCTCTATAATGTCACAAATCAAGAAATAAACAGGCTTCAGAGAGCTCTCAACTGTCTAGCTTGAGTAGTGAGGCGCTCTCCTCTGCCAAGGTCGTTATTGGCTTCCAGTGTCTATTACAATAAACTATACGATTTGTTCAGTTATCTATAAAGTATTATGCAACAATTAGCCCTTTCACGCCTCCTCATCGCCCTCTAACCCTTCGTTCCCCGCAATTAAATAATTAAAATATTTATAATGGCCGTAGACCATAACATATGTATTCAAATGAAGCAGAAAAAGCTAACTAGGGCATTTGTGATTATTTCAAATTGAAAAATAACAACTTTGGTCTCCATAGTTTGACAAAAAAATATTTTAGCGCTGTAAGGGTTAAAATCTTCCCATCATCATTTACTGGTAACATGTATTCAAATGAAGCAGAAAAAGCTAACTAGGGCATTTGTGATTATTTCAAATTGAAAAAATAACAACTTTGGTCTCCATAGTTTGTCAAAAAAATATTTCAGCGCTGTAAGGGTTAAAACCTTCCCATCATCATTTACTGGTAACGTTTTCTCGTCGCCATTCATTGCCTTCCCGCCAGCTTTTAGCGCACCCGTCTCCTTTGAACGAACCTATTACCCTTTGATGCCTCTCAGTCGCCCTTTAGCGCCTGTCCATTGCCTCTCCATTGAAGGCCTCCCCGTTGTCATTCCGTCCCCCTTTAATGCCTGTTCGTCGTCCTTTACCGCCTCTTTGCCACCCTTTAGCACAACTTCACCGCTCATTAGCGACTCCCTATTGCCCTTCAATGCCCCTTTGTCGTCCTTTTATGCCTGTACATCACTTTTCAATGCACCTGTCGCACTTAAATGATTTTGCCATGCCTGTAATGCATCTGTGTCTACTTTAACGCCTCTCCATTGCAATTGCAGGCTTTCTCGTCGTAGTTTAATGCCTCTCGGCCAATCTTGAATACCTCTTTATCGCCATTTAATTACTCCTCATTGCTATTTAACGCATCTCCATATTTTGGTGTCTTTTTGTTGCCTCTCCATTGCCATGTAACGCCTCCTTTTGCCCACTGACCACTCTCCGTCGACCATTAATGCTTTCCGCCGCCTTTTAACACATCTCAGCTGCCCTTTAATGCTTCCTCGCCGCCTTTTAACGCCTCTCGGTCACCCTTTTTTGCATCCCCATCATCCTTTAATGGCTTCCTGTCGTCACCATTTAACGCCTTCCCATTGTCATGTGACGCTTCCTTGTCGCCCTTTATTGCCTCCCCGCCACCTTTTAGGCACCCATCGCACCCAACTACTTTTCGAATTAAAGCTTCCCTTTAATTTTCTATGGCCTTTATAGTGCTTCCCCGTCACCCTTAAACGCTTCTCCGCTACGTTCTGATGATTCTCGTCACTTTTAAACAGACCCCCATCGCCCTGAAGCCCCCTGGAGATTGAATGGTACCACCTAGCTAATTTATTCAATGTTAAAAATAACCAATACTCGCTTGCCTAAATTTTTAATTGACTCTTTGACCTTGGAGATCACCTTTGTTTAATAATCAAAATTGTAGCCCATACAAAAAATGGATTTTTCAGTCAACATAACATGAAACAGGTTAGGTACACTGTCTCTGACTACTAAATTATTTTTAATTAAAAAACATGTTTAACAAAATTGTTTTCTTATTAAGTGTTTTTTTCGTTACTATAAGCAGAAATAGATTATCTGCTACGCTTAATCCATTCTTTATAGTCACATGCTACCAGATACGACATTTCAGATGATGAATAGTAGTCAACTCAGAAATGTCAGAACGTCATAACTACCAGATAAGCCATTTTGTCATTTTATATTTAAGAAATCAAGTAGTCATAACTGTCATTTCGGACATTAAGTGGCAGACATTAGTTATGTGAAGTGCAAAGGCAAAAGGTATCAACAAATAAAAATCGTTTTTATACGTTGTTTTTAAAATCTGCATAATTTGTGATCATCAATATCAAATTTTGTTCACCACATGTGTCAACATGGAATCACCTTGGGTTTTATATTTTGTGTATTACCTGTAAAAAATAGTTTTTTGTCTCTCCTGAAAAGTTGATAAAAATGAGTTATGCTGTTATGGTTCGGGCAGGTCGATATATTGAAGTTTCCACACTTTGTATGCTGCCTTATACAACAGCAACACGCACACTATCTTGAGCATGCAGTCATCAACTTTAATCGGTATCAGATGTGGAATAGAATCTATCTATTCTGGAGCATATAAACATGTTTTATGCGTAGAAGACAGATCTCGTTGGTCATCATATTCTTCATTTAATCTGTTGCTGACTGTGAGTACTATCAGTCTATGAGATTTATTGAATCGTGATTTTTCATTTAATCTGTTGCTGACTGTGAGTACTATCAGTCTATGAGATTTCTTTGAGCGTGAGCTTATTAAGTCTCCATATTGATGCTCAACGTTGAATGACTTACTAAATTCATATCCCCTTTTTATATCTTGGTAAGCTGTTGTTCTATTTATTCTGTTAGCCATCGAACAGAAATTGAGCATTAAAAATACAATATACAGAGGCGATAATCAAATGAAGGCCGACAGTTCTGTTGGTAAAAAAGTTGTGCTTAACGGTGATTCTTGACGCTTCTCTGATGTCGCTAAACAAGCTAAATGTGACTGGGAGCAGTTCAACACTACTATGACGTGTGATGTTGACCCACTGTTAGTTTAATGTTGGCAAACTGTGTGATATTCTGGCCTAACATTAATCCAACACTGGTTCAATGTCTGGTATTTGCTGGGATATCCCTTTAATTGATCAGAGCAGACCCTGCGAACGCTATGGTCTTGTTAATGTGGGGTATTACATGATAATCACACGCATAATTGCCGTCTCTAAGTTACGAATACGAATCAGTTTATTTGTCATGTACAGATCAGTAATACAATAAATATAAAATGATAATCGCAACCGAAACTAAATAACTAGTACATATACAGAAATAAAATTACATGTGGGTCTATCGAATGCACAAAAAATACAATGTTTTCATAAAATGAAAGCTCCATTTATCAAACACAAAATGGACTTTTAATCTCAGGCGAATTCCAAGATTTGCAATTCGTGTTTGGTTCGGTTTTTGTTTGGTTTTTAGCGACCTCTTTTCAGGAACTCTAATCTGACCCAGCAAACATGAGACGTTGGCCCAACGTTGGCTTACTGTTGGCCCACTGTCTACGACGTTGGCCCAACAGTAAATCAACGTTGGCCCAAGGTCTCATGTTTGCTGGGGACTGAGCTGTCCCAGCCATTTAATCCGATAGAAATATAAATTTATATAATACCAGATTCTATGTCTATCAAGAAATTTTGTATTTCAAATACGTTTCAATAGTTCTTATATATTGTAGATATAGTTTCGCATTGTTTTTTAACATATTCAACCCCGTATCAGAGTCTTTCATTTTGATTTCTTGACTACAGCCCATGCGGCATGACGCCATGCCCATGAGCTAGAGTCAACTCAAATTGTTATATTATTGCTCACGTTAAAATTGAAAGCGTCTTTGTTGGGACTATTTACTATTTTTAATAGTATTATCGGTACGCGCTGTTAATTTACTCTGACTAGTCCGAGCAAGGAGGTCTAAGTCAAGACTCAGGTCAAGGCTCTGCCTTTGGACGTCTGATCTACTCTTGCCTCCCCCAGGCTCTGGTCTAGGCAGGCCAGGCTAGACCTGTCCTTGGTCTAATAATTCTAATTATTATTATTTTTTTTTAATCTAGACACTGCATATTTGTACCTGTCTAATATATTCTAATCGCTTTTTGTTTCTTTTCATGATCCTGAAATCAAAACATTTTCATAAATAGGGTCTATATACAAATGTAATCTAGACCATTTCATTTGTCTATTACTAGCATTAGACTGGTTGAATCGTCACCCCAGTCACTGACAATGACACATTTTTGGATTGACATAAATTCATGAAAAATTCATCTGGATTAATTTTGGTTTGTACGGTTCTTTCATGGTTTTAATAAAAATGTAGGCTAAAAAATATATAATGTTAGGAGTTGATAGATACAACCAGTCTTTTCTGATATTAAATTGACTGTGTAAAATGACCCATTGTTCTTGTCCTAATATCTTGAGTGCAAACTAGCAGGAATTAAATAAATATATAATAAGTTGTTTAAAAATTATTGCCTTAAAAAATCCCGCCCATGGGGAGGGGGTAGGGGATGTTTTTCATGTATGGTTTTCAAATACGGTCGATTCCCACGAAAGTGATGCATATCGGCCAAAAAACGACTTTGTTGCACAGTCCTGAATCCTCTAGTTTATATTGCAGACAAGTGGAACTTTTCACAAAAAATATATGCGTGCTCCTTATATGTAATAGTTTCAACATGAATGGAGTTAATGTTAATTAGTGAACAACAGAGTAACCCTACAAATGCATATATGTAATACAGTAGAACCTCGGTAAACAGGCCACACAAGGGACTTAGCAAAAGTGGTCCCATTAGCGATGTGGTCCCCTAAGTGAAATTGTACGTTATACCTTATAATATATGAAATGAAATGAATCGGGCTTTAGGCCACCTTTGTGCACATATAGGCTAAACTGGGCCAGGAGAACCTCCTGAGGATGGTGAGATGATTGAGATGACACTGTCCTCCAGACACAGGATTCGAAATTCGAGCCCTGGCGGTCTGAGGCCGAGCACGCTACCTCTCGGTCACGGAGGCTCCCCACAATACTAACTTTCACACGTGGATGGGGAAGAAACAATTTTGTTTCTTTCAAACCGCCGAGACCGGGAACCGAACCCCGGACTCTGGCGTGAAAGGCAGCGGTGCTAACCACTACCCTAGGGCCCCCGCCCTTATAATATATGAAAAATTCCATGCTTTAAGTATAGTATGTGTACTTTTAACTACGTGTATTAGAGATAAAACAAACGCAAAACAAACCCATACAATAATAAATATCTATTCAATTAGCACTAAAAATAATTATTAAAATAAAAACATTTATTACACATATATTGAAGTTTGCCACACTTTGTATGCTGCCTTATACAGCAGCAACACGCACACTATCTTGAGCATGCAGTCATCAACTTTAATCGGTATCAGATGTGGAATAGAATCTATCTGTTCTGGAGCATATAAACATGTTTTATGCGTAGAAGACAGATCTCGTTGGTCATCATATTCTTCATCTAATCTGTTGCTGACTGTGAGTACTATCAGTCTATGAGATTTATTGAATCGTCATTCTTCATTTAATCTGTTGCTGACTGTGAGTACTATCAGTCTATGAGATTTATTTAATCGTGATTTTTCATTTAATCTGTTGCTGACTGTGAGTACTATCAGTCTATGAGATTTCTTTGAGCGTGAGCTTATTAAGTCTCCATATTGATGCTCAACGTTGAATGACTTACTAAATTCATATCCCCTTTTTATATCTTGGTAAGCTGTTGTTCTGTTAGCCATCGAACAGAAATTGAGCATTAAAAATACAATATACAGAGGCGATAATCAAATGAAGGCCGACAGTTCTGTTGGTAAAAAAGTTGTGTTTAACGGTGATTCTTGACGCTTCTCTGATGTCGCTAAACAAGCTAAATGTGACTGGGAGCAGTTCAACAGTACTATGACGTGTGATGTTGACCCACTGTTAGTTTAATGTTGGCAAACTGTGTGATATTCTGGCCTAACATTAATCCAACACTGGTTCAATGTCTGGTATTTGCTGGGATATCCCTTTAATTGATCAGAGCAGACCCTGCGAACGCTATGGTCTTGTTAATGTGGGGTATTACATGATAATCACACGCATAATTGCCGTCTCTAAGTTACGAATACGAATCAGTTTATTTGTCATGTACAGATCAGTAATACAATAAATATAAAATGATAATCGCAACCGAAACTAAATAACTAGTACATATACAGAAATAAAATTACATGTGGGTCTATCGAATGCACAAAAAATACAATGTTTTCATAAAATGAAAGCTCCATTTATCAAACACAAAATGGACTTTTAATCTCAGGCGAATTCCAAGATTTGCAATTCGTGTTTGGTTCGGTTTTTGTTTGGTTTTTAGCGACCTCTTTTCAGGAACTCTAATCTGACCCAGCAAACATGAGACGTTGGCCCAACGTTGGCTTACTGTTGGCCCACCGTCTACGACGTTGGCCCAACAGTAAATCAACGTTGGCCCAAGGTCTCATGTTTGCTGGGGACTGAGCTGTCCCAGCCATTTAATCCGATAGAAATATAAATTTATATAATACCAGATTCTATGTCTATCAAGAAATTTTGTATTTCAAATACGTTTCAATAGTTCTTATATATTGTAGATATAGTTTCGCATTGTTTTTTAACATATTCAACCCCGTATCAGAGTCTTTCATTTTGATTTCTTGACTACAGCCCATGCGGCATGACGCCATGCCCATGAGCTAGAGTCAACTCAAATTGTTATATTATTGCTCACGTTAAAATTGAAAGCGTCTTTGTTGGGACTATTTACTATTTTTAATAGTATTATCGGTACGCGCTGTTAATTTACTCTGACTAGTCCGAGCAAGGAGGTCTAAGTCAAGACTCAGGTCAAGGCTCTGCCTTTGGACGTCTGATCTACTCTTGCCTCCCCCAGGCTCTGGTCTAGGCAGGCCAGGCTAGACCTGTCCTTGGTCTAATAATTCTAATTATTATTATTTTTTTTTAATCTAGACACTGCATATTTGTACCTGTCTAATATATTCTAATCGCTTTTTGTTTCTTTTCATGATCCTGAAATCAAAACATTTTCATAAATAGGGTCTATATACAAATGTAATCTAGACCATTTCATTTGTCTATTACTAGCATTAGACTGGTTGAATCGTCACCCCAGTCACTGACAGTGACACATTTTTTGGATTGACATAAATTCATGAAAAATTCATCTGGATTAATTTTGGTTTGTACGGTTCTTTCATGGTTTTAATAAAAATGTAGGCTAAAAAATATATAATGTTAGGAGTTGATAGATACAACCAGTCTTTTCTGATATTAAATTGACTGTGTAAAATGACCCATTAATTGTTCTTGTCCTAATATCTTGAGTGCAAACTAGCAGGAATTAAATAAATATATAATAAGTTGTCTAAAAATTATTGTCTTAAAAAATCCCGCCCATGGGGAGGGGGTAGGGGATGTTTTTCATGTATGGTTTTCAACGAAAGTGATGCATATCGGCCAAAAAACGACTTTGTTGCACAGTCCTGAATCCTCTAGTTTATATTGCAGACAAGTGGAACTTTTCACAAAAAATATATGCGTGCTCCTTATATGTAATAGTTTCAACATGAATGGAGTTAATGTTAATTAGTGAACACCAGAGTAACCCTACAAATGCATATATGTAATACAGTAGAACCTCGGTAAACAGGCCACACAAGGGACTTAGCAAAAGTGGTCCCATTAGCGAGGTGGTCCCCTAAGTGAAATTGTACGTTATACCTTATAATATATGAAAAATTCCATGCTTTAAGTATAGTATGTGTACTTTTAACTACGTGTATTAGAGATAAAACAAACGCAAAACAAACCCATACAATAATAAATATCTATTCAATTAGCACTAAAAATAATTATTAAAATAAAAACATTTATTACACATATATTGAAGTTTGCCACACTTTGTATGCTGCCTTATACAGCAGCAACACGCACACTATCTTGAGCATGCAGTCATCAACTTTAATCGGTATCAGATGTGGAATAGAATCTATCTATTCTGGAGCATATAAACATGTTTTATGCGTAGAAGACAGATCTCGTTGGTCATCATATTCTTCATCTAATCTGTTGCTGACTGTGAGTACTATCAGTCTATGAGATTTATTGAATCGTCATTCTTCATTTAATCTGTTGCTGACTGTGAGTACTATCAGTCTATGAGATTTATTTAATCGTGATTTTTCATTTAATCTGTTGCTGACTGTGAGTACTATCAGTCTATGAGATTTCTTTGAGCGTGAGCTTATTAAGTCTCCATATTGATGCTCAACGTTGAATGACTTACTAAATTCATATCCCCTTTTTATATCTTGGTAAGCTGTTGTTCTATTTATTCTGTTAGCCATCGAACAGAAATTGAGCATTAAAAATACAATATACAGAGGCGATAATCAAATGAAGGCCGACAGTTCTGTTGGTAAAAAAGTTGTGTTTAACGGTGATTCTTGACGCTTCTCTGATGTCGCTAAACAAGCTAAATGTGACTGGGAGCAGTTCAACACTACTATGACATGTGATGTTGACCCACTGTTAGTTTAATGTTGGCAAACTGTGTGATATTCTGGCCTAACATTAATCGAACACTGGTTCAATGTTTGGTATTTGCTGGGATATCCCTTTAATTGATCAGAGCAGACCCTGCGAACGCTATGGTCTTGTTTATGTGGGGTATTACATGATAATCACACGCATAATTGCCGTCTCTAAGTCACGAATACGAATCAGTTTATTTGTCATGTACAGATCAGTAATACAATAACTATAAAATGATCATCGCAACCGAAACTAAATAACTAGTACATATACAGAAATAAAATTACATGTGGGTTTATCGAGTGCACAAAAAATACAGTGTTTTTATAAAATGAAAGCTCCATTTATCAAACACAAAATGGACTTTTAATCTCAGGCGAATTCCAAGATTTGCAATTCGTGTTTGGTTCGGTTTTTGTTTGGTTTTTAGCGACCTCTGTTGGCCCACCGTCTACGACGTTGGCCCAACAGTCAATCAGCGTTGGCCCAAGGTCTCATGTTTGCTGGGGACTGAGCTGTCCCAGCCATTTAATCCGATAGAAATATAAATTTATATACCAGATTCTATGTCTATCAAGAAATTGTGTATTTCAAATAAGTTTCAATAGTTCTTATATATTTTAGATATAGTTTCGCATTGTTTTTTAACATATTCAACCCCGTATCAGAGTCTTTTATTTTGATTTCTTGACTACAGCCCATGCGGCATGACGCCATGCCCATGAGCTAGAGTCAACTCAAATTGTTATATTATCGCTCACGTTAAAATTAAAAGCGTCTTTGTTGGGACTATTTACTATTTTTAATAGTATTATTGGTACGCGCTGTTAATTTACTCTGACTAGTCCGAGCAAGGAGGTCTGAGTCAAGACTCAGGTCAAGGCTCTGCCTTTGGACGTCTGATCTACTCTTGCCTCTCCCAGGCTCTGGTCTAGGCAAGCCAGGCTAGACCTGTCCTTGGTCTAATAATTATAATTATTATTTTTTTTTTTTAATCTAGACACTGCATATTTGTACCTGTCTAATATATTCTAATCACTTTTTGCTTCTTTTCATGATCATGAAATCAAAACATTTTCATAAATAGGGTCTATATACAAATGTAATCTAGACCATTTCATTTGTCTATTACTAGCATTAGACTGGTTGAATCGTCACCCCAGTCACTGGCAGTGACACATTTTTTGGATTGACATAAAATCATGAAAAATTCATCTGGATTAATTTTGGTTTGGACGGTTCTTTCATGATTTTAATAAAAATGTGGGCTAAAAAATATATAATGTTAGGAATTTAAAAGGTAGTGCTAACTTAAAGTTCAATGCACATTTATCATATAATTTTGTTAGTAATTTAAATCAATGAGAGTGGTTATGGTTGTTTCAAAGAATTGATTTAGAGTGGAAAGAATTGATTAACTTTGGAGGCGAAATCACAAATTCTCATAAACGCAGAGTAACACTGGTCGGTTTCTCATAAATTTATCCAACATTTGCGGAATGACATAACGAAAAAATCATTTGCACTTTTGCATGCAAATTTGGGTTTGGAAGATATGCTTCCATAACTTTTTAAATCTAAAGGGGGATGGAAAGGAGTTTCATTTTTGTTTCATAACAATTTTGGTTTCATTCAGGTGAAAAAGTGTTAACTTGTTGTGATTCGCTGAGTAATTACTATGAGATGGCGTTCACTTTAATGCAGGAGACAATATTATTACTATTTTTTTTTTAAATCAACGATAATTGTCTCAGATAATTTGTTTAACAAGGATTGATTAGCTCTGGAGGCGATAACCACTTTGGCTGCTTTTATGCCATATTGTGGTTGACTCACTGATTCCTTTCAGGAACTGTTTTTCCTGTGGGCCATTCTCTGGCGTTGCCAGTGCGGCCTTATGGGGTTTCAGATAGGTCTTGTTGTCAGGAACATATGTTTTTGGCCCTTTTCCTCGTTGTTGGGAGTTTCATCTTTGTTACTTAGATTTTATGGGTACATTTTATCGTGTGATTTGCAGGGCAAAAATTTACAAATAATATAACTCAATAAGAGGAGCGATTGTTGTTTCTAGGATTTTATTTAGCAAGAATTGATTAACTCTGGAGGCGATAATCACATTGGGTGATGCCAATTTGTGGTTGACCCACTGATTCCTGTCAGGATTTGTTTCCTGTGGGCTATTTTCTGGCCTCGCCAGTACAGCTTTCGTTTTCAGATAGGTCTTTGTCAAAACTATGTTTTTGGCACCTTTCCTCATTGATTTTGGTTCAATGAAGCACAAATACCAGCTACTCTTAAAAACAAATAATAATAATTATTTAAATATACAATATTAGTGCTCATAAAGGTATTTAAACAGGTCGGATTTTCAGTTATTTATTGGCCGGCTGCACTTTGAATGTAGGTTTAAAAAAATTCATATTAGGATGTTAAGATTTGACGTTCTCATTAGTAATACTTTAAATAATTAATAAGAGGAGCTATAGTTGATAATCTCTTGGTTTTATTTCATGTAATTAATGCAATTATGCCAATTTGTGATGACTCTGGAATAATCCCAGGGGTTGGTTTTCCTGTAGGCCATTCTCTGGCTTTGCCAAAGTGACTTTAGGTTTCAAGTGGATCCTATGAAATTATGTTTGGGTCACCATTTTTATTCTAAGTTTTCATCTTTGTTTGTTTTCGTAAAGCTTAGTGATCCAGCTGCTTTGAAATTAAATTTAAAGAATTAAATTTTTCATCATTCATACTTAATAAATAATTTGTAAATTTAAATAATTTGGGAGAGTATCCAAGCGTAGGTGTCACTACAGCCCTGATGCCTCCCAGTGTAAGGTAAAAGCAATATACTTATTCAATTAAACTTCTGCAAGAACATAATCTTGCATGAGTCGACGCTAACAAAAATAGAACAGAATGACAGAAAAAAATGAAAAATAATAATTATAATAAAAATAATAATAAAATAAAATTTAAAAAAGCCAATAAATACAAGGTCAGTTACAACAGGACTTGGCCAGTTGTTACAGTCCGCAGTAAGTATTGCATGCTTTATACGCCATCTACGTGATGCTCTATGTCTAGCTCGATTAATCTAGCATCAGGACTTGCGCCAGTTGCTGAAATCAGTGATAGTAATGACGGGCAGGATTCATCCGGGCTTGCGCCAGATGCAATAAACTTCGTGAAGAACCGAACATATGATTTTTCATTTGTTAGTTCGGCAGGACTTGCGCCAGCCGTTCTAACTTTTGCACACATGATGGGGAGTGATTTGCCACCGGATTTGGGCCAGTTGGTTTTTGCTACAATATCCACAAGCTCATTCTTACAGATGGAATTAGTTTAATCTAGCACCAGGACTTGCGCCAGCTGCTGAAATCAGTGCTAGTAATGATGGGCACGATGCATCCGGACTTGCGCCAGATGCAATAAACTTCGTGAAGGACCAAACATTTGATTATTCATTTGTTAGTTCGGCAGGACTTGCGCCAGCTGTTCTAACTATAGAAAACATGATGGGGAGTGATTTACCAACCCGATTTGGGCCAGTTGGTTTTTGATACAATATCAACAAGCTCATTCTTACAGGTGGAATTAGTTTGAATGTGAATGATTTATGACCTTTTTCTTCTCCCGTAGAAAAAAAGAAAAAGTTGAAACTTGCTTTTTCGTCAATAACTGCGCGAGTATGAAATTATTATTATTATTTATTTTTTTAGAATTGTTTAGATCTTGCTCTTGAATATGTAAACAACATTTTTAGTGAATACAGCAATACTCAAGATGTGGTCCATTTCCTCATGTTCATAATTTGCTTCAAATCATTTTAAATCTATGTTTTGTGGTCTTTTTATGTTTTCAAAGTGTGTCTGCCATACCTAAAGTCAGCTCAAAATGAGGTCTGTGTACTTCTGTGGTCAGATTTTACACTTACAGAAAATAAAATTCCACTGACATTTAAATCCAGCCAGTCAAAACACTACTCAGACTTGCTTCATGAATTATAAATACAACAGATGTTATGATAATGTGTCCCTTATTATCTACAGTTGGAAATTTTAATTACTTGGTTATCTATTCATTACATGTAAATTTCAAATTTCACTTTTGTAGACATCCTAATTTCAATTTAAAAACTCAATTTTAGACTATATAGCACTTGACCATTTAGAATTAGTGTTGTTTCTGATGCCGCAAGTTATGGTGGATTAGACATATGAGATGTTGGAATTCATATGTGCTCTTACGATGCATTCGTAAGTTTGTGTTGTGGGGGTCAGACACTTCGTATCTGTGTGCTGTTTTTATACCCTCCTCAACAACAGATAATCTTGTTTAATAATGGTATTGATAGATTTTGTCAATATTATGTAATTTGTATGTAATGATACAAGAGTCAAAGTTCACTTTAATATATTAATGTGAACAATTAGTAGATTGTTATTTATAGGTTTTGTTTTTTGTGAACAATTACTAGATTGGTATTGGTAGTTTTTGTTAATAAAATTTTATATAATTTGTTTGTAATGATACAAGAGTCAAAGTTCACATTTAAATAGTAGATTAGATCAATTACAGACATGTATAAATATTCATAGTAGATTAGATCAATTACAGACAGTAGATTAGATCAACTAGAGACATGTATAAATATTCACTGGTTAATCCTGTTAACCGACTGTCAAGTAAATCTAATCTGACTGAGCTGTCCCAGCCATTTAATCCGATAGGAATATAAATTTATATACCAGATTCTATGTCTATCAAGAAAATCCCACCTCCTCCCACTTCCATCCGCAGCAAGTTTTTTGTTTATTGTTCATTTTTCTTATGACCGTTTTCATACCTTCCTCAACAACAGATAATCTTGTTTAATAATGGTATTGATAGATTTTGTCAATATCATGTAATTTGTATGTAATGATACAAGAGTCAAAGTTCATTTTATTATATTAATGTGAACAATTAGTAGATTGTTATTTATAGGTTTTGTTTTTTGTGAACAATTACTAGATTGGTATTGGTAGTTTTTGTTAATAATATTTTATATAATTTGTTTGTAATGATACAAGAGTCAAAGTTCACATTTAAATAGTAGATTAGATCAATTACAGACATGTATAAATATTCATAGTAGATTAGATCAATTACAGACACGTATAAATATTCATAGTAGATTAGATCAATTACAGACATGTATTAATATTCATAGTAGATTTGATCAATTACAGACAGTAGATTAGATCAACTAGAGACATGTATAAATATTCACTGGTTAATCCTGTTAACCGACTGTCAAGTAAATTTATACCTATTTTGGTTTTAGGGCTTCACTCTGTTACAACCACCTTTACCTTAACAACATTTGAAGTGAAGCCCTTTTTTATTTGTAGTTGTTTATTTTGATGTTTATTTTTAATAAACAATTTTTCCCCATTTTATGTGTCTGTTTTTTGTGTGATAAAATATATAGCGTTGATATGTTGAGCTCTGAGGGTCAAATTTCCGGCGGAAGAGACAATAGTGTTGCTACTGTCGATTAATCACGATAATCATATTCTAATTTTATTTAGTAGCTAATCGTGATTCAATTTTCTAAAATAGTTACAAGAAGAACAGTATACAATAAATTATCTTGCAAAGATACTGAATACAAAGATTATCGTTATCAGCCTTACTTTATTAAAAGCTACCAATAGATTAAACTTAACATGAAATAAGATTCATTCTGAGCAATCAGACGGTTGCCGCTTGTGTTCAAGCAAGCGTGAAGGCGCGACGTCCACCATATAGGGCCCATGGCAATTTTATTGTCTCATCAAGACTGCCAGATAAATATCATGGGGAGGGCAGGGCGTTTAGCTCACAAGGAATATAGAGGTTACAATATGTTATCCAGATAATCATTGTTTGTGGGCATCCAAGCGAGGAGGCGCGACTTTCACCGTAGGTGTGAATGCACTGTCAGTGATCCAACAGGCCAGAAAAATTGACCCTTGATGTCCCAGGTGGTCCGCTTAGCGAGGTTCGAGACTGGATTTGTGCAAAAAAAGTGGTTCGAGTCCCGAATAGCGGGGGTGATCCGCTAAGGGTTAATTCTTGAGCATTACGACAATGAGAAAAAACTTTGGGACTGGACAAAAGTGGTCGAGACGCGAGGTGGTCCGGAACCGAGGTTATACTGTATATAGATGCCACAATGTAATTAAGTCTCTGGTCACAAAAAGTACAGCAGTTGAAGTGGAATCAATTATGTGGTACTGTTTAGAACAGTTTAATAACAGTTGGGAAAATTTGATATTGCACATAATTATTTGTAGCTAACTTTAACTCTGCTGCAATTAATCAATATTCAGAAATTATACAAAAAAAAGACATGTCAAACATAATATTTCTTTCAATTCAAGGCTTAGAGTGAAAATAGCAGTTGAATATTAAAATATAAATGGAGCATCTTATCGTAAAATCGTAATTTCATATCATTTTCTCATCCAAACGTTTTTCTCATTGGTTTTAAAAGTGTATTCGTAGGGCTACAAATTTATATTTTATTGAAAATTAAGGTTATTTATTAAAATAATTGTTGTGTTATGAAAGATTTTTATAGATAAATAACATTACCTCGACAGCCAAATTAACAGTGGCGGATCCAGGGGGGGGGGGGGGGAGGGGGGCGCAGGAGGCTAAATATTAAATTGGTTAAATTTTTCAAAAAAATATTGGGGGCAAGCCCCCCAAACCCCGTGCGCCCCCTGTTTTTCAGATCATGGATCCGCCACTGATTAAAGGTGTGGTCAACTGTCAAAATTCGCGGGACAAGGGTCCCCCAGAAGGCAATAGTGCCCGTGGGTAGGCCAATTAGTCCCTATTCCATAATAATACTAAATATGCGTTTCATACCCAAAGCCTCATTAAGAGCAAGTTCTCAAATCCCAGCAAGTTCATATATACTTGAGCGACATCTATGAGTTTATAATTCAAAGCTATTGGCCCTTACCCCTACTTGGTCGCTTGCAAACAAACTGACTGTATTACTGCGGGGATGTTGAAACTGCTTGACACAAGCTTGTATTGACATGCCTAGTAAACACAAAACATTTGTATGACTTTATGCAATGTTGTACCAACGTCGAAGACGTTGGGCCGACGTTGTATAAATGTTATACAAATGTCTTGTGTTTGCTGGGCAGGAGGACTTTCTCTCAAACATTGTACATTTATTCAATGTTGGTTCAATGTTGGGCCAGCGTCGCAGACGTTGGCCTAGCAATAAAACAGCATTGGATCAATGTCCCGTTTAAGTAGTATCTTGTAATCAGTTCAGTGGCTATATTAATGCCGTCAATCTGTACTCAATAGGCTACTGTTGGTCTACACTTGACCATCCCAGGCATGCGCGTTTTGCAGTTGAATCATTCTTTAATAAACAATCAGAGAAGGATGGAATAAAGTGTTCTTAGCAACAAGGTGCATTAGGATCACGAGAATAATTTATTTATTGTATTTCACTAAATGAATAATCAACCTAAAAATATACTTACATATACACGCATGAATTCACTTGTGAAAGGTATCTGACAGATATAGCTACAATGAACAAATAAAGGGTCAAACTGGTTGCTCTACGTCGATTCAAAATGCTTATAACAGCCTTGTTTGTAGGGTTACACTGTCATTTGTAGGGTTACTCTATCTAGGTACCTATGAAAAATCATCACAATACTGCAATATTGACGGCTCATTATATTATATAAACACATGTGTGTTCTCCCGTATGATACTGCTCATTATCCAACACATTTACCACACTATAATTAACTTCACATAGATCATTGAACAAAATATCTTATTTGTCAAATAATTTTATGTATTTCCAACTGGTGAAGTCAGACACTGATTATGGCGCTATTGTATCACACACGTTTTAAAATACCAATTGTTTTTGTTTGCTTGTATATATATTGTGCTTTTAAAAATATCGTGTTTTTAGAGAAATGTCCCCCAATGATAATTAAACTCGCATTGTGTTTTACAACATAGAAGCTATTTGGGAAATTGGTAACTCTACGAATACACAGAGTGGTGAAATCTTTTAGATGCTAGATATGCTGAAATAAATATTTCAAATATTTGTAATACACAAAAGAATACAGATGTTATACACTGATATAACAAAGATTATTAACAGTAAATTTGCCTTTGCATTGGTGAGTTAAAATAATTTTCATGTATTTCATTTTTTTGATAAAAATATTTATCAGCTTGTTGAATTTTACACCTCATAAGTGCTCGCCATGATGTTAGAATTATTCTTGGTCTGTTTCGCAATGAGAACAATTATATTTTTTAATCATTTAACGTTTTTCTCTTGTAGATAGTAACCCTACAAATACCTAACATTTGTGTAACCCTACGAATGACAATATCATCAGTCTCTGGTGGCTCTTTTATTACATAAGAATTTTTTAAACTGTATCGTCCACATACTGGCATGTCATGACATGATAATGCATCATAAATAATCAATTAACTCCTATGTTATCAACATCTACACAGTGAAATGTAGCACTTTGATAATTTGTAGGATTTTTAAAAATTCAAGCATTGCTTACTTTTCAAGATATCTATATTAATCACTAAAATTTGACTGTTGCGTACACAGTACCTTGGTTATTCTGTTAGACGAGGTTGTAAACCCCATGTGCTTCCATGTAATTGCACAGCTGCCATTTCTTTATTTAAAATTCGTAGGGTTACACATATTTCTATACCCCAAAGTGATCAATGGTAGAAAATATTTTTTTTATAATTTTCCGATACGTTACCTTGCCCATATTATACATTGGTATCACAAGTGTATTCAGAGAAAAAAGCTTGTGTTAATCTGTAGTAGTATTCGTTTTATAGAACATGAAAGCGCATTCGTACGGTTACAAAAACACACTTGAAATTATTGCACCTATTTTGCTATTAGCAACATCTTTTTGTGGACAAAGTCACATGCTCCACAATGAGGGCGGGGACCCTAGGGTAGTGGTTAGCACCGCTGCCTTTCACGTCAGAGCTCGGTTCCCGGTCTCGGCGGTTTGAAAGAAACAAAAATGTTTCTTCCCCATCCACGTGTGAAAGTCAGTATTGTGGGGAGCCTTACTGACCGAGAGGTAGCGTGCTCGGCCTCAGACCGCCAGGGCCCGAATTTCGAATCCTGTGTCAGGAGGACAGTGTCATCTCAATCATCTCACCATCCTCAGGAGGTTCTCATGGCCCAGTTCAGCCTATATGTGCACAAAGGTGGCCTAAAGCCCGATTCATTTCATTTCATTTCATTTGCTCCACGATGAATTCGATTGAGTGAATAAATAACAAGGACAGCTCATGTCACAGATATAGTCTGTACAATATGTGTATTATGCAATATTTATTTACTAAGATAGCATAACACAAGCTGTGTTTGTAGGGTTACACAAATTTCACATTTTCACAAAATATGAATTAAAAAAATTCAAATTTACAAAAGCAAAAAAAGGGTTGGCTATTGATTAGGTGCAGGTGAGGCGCTTCAGAAAGCGTAATATAAAGGCGCTGTTTATTTTGAATATTGAGAAAAAAATAAGGTCCAAATGCATCACTTTCGTGGGAATCGACCAACACATAGCACGGAAGACGTGTACTTTGAGATTTAAAGGGTCATTATATATTATAATGAACCCTATATTTGTTCTTTTTTTTCATTTGCACTTCACGTAACATCTTGTAGTAACATAACTAGTGTTTATTCCATGGAACACATACCTGAAGTTAAAAAACAATCACAATGAAGTTCATGTCTTCTGTTTACCACTGAAAATTCGGGGAGTAGCCTACATATGTTTGATAAACCGATATTTTTCCAGCCCCAATATTTTGAGTGCAAACTAGCAGATATTTTATAGATATATAATAAGGTGTCTAAAATTATTGTCTTTAGAAATTCCGGCCACGGTAAGGGGGTAGGGGATGTTTTCATTTCTGGTTTTCATATACACCTAGCACGAAAGACGTGTAATTTGGAATTTAAAAATTCATTATATATTATAATGAACTCCATATTTGGTAATCTATTTTATTTTCTTGTTACAAAACGTCTTCTAGTAACATAACTAGTGTTTATTTCATGGAACACATACCTGGAGTTGAAAAAAAAACAATCACATTATGTCTTCTAGAAAATTAAATTTACCGCTTATAATTCAGGGGGTACATATGTTTGATGAACCGTTATTTTTCCCAGCCCCAATATTTTGAGTGCAAACAAGCAGATACAGAATAGATAAATAACAATGTGTCTACTAATTATTGTCTTAAAAAATCCCGCCCAGGAGGAGGGGGTTGAGAAGGTTTTGTTTATCTGGTTTTCATATACACGTAGCATAGGATGCGTGCAATTTGGGATTTAAAGGGTTATTACATGTATTAATAAACCCCATATATTTTTTTTTTAGTTTCACATACATCTTGTAACAATACTAGTGTTTAATTCTTGGAATAACTACCTGTAGTTTAAAAAATATATACAACATGCCTTTTAGTAAATTAAATACACCGCTTGAAATTAAAGGGGGTACATTATGTTTGATGACCCAATATTTCTTCCTGTCGCAATATGTTGAGTGAAAACAAGCAGATAATAAATGAATATTGCCTTTGTCTAAACAATATCGTCTCCAAATACCTCGCCCCGGAGGAGGGGGTAGAGAGGGTTTTTCATATTAGATTTTTATGTAAACGTAGCAAGCAATATGTGAAATTTAAAGGGTTATTACATATATTGATGAACCTCACAATCTTTTATTTTTTTAATTTTCGTCTCACATAGCATCTTCTTGTAACATAACTAGTGTTTAATTATTAGAATAAATACCTGTAGTTGAAAAAATATATAGAACAGGCCTTTCAGTAAATTATATTTACCGCATATAGGGGGTGCATATGTTTGATGACCCAGTATTTTTTTACGCCCCAATATTTTGAGTGCAAGCAAGCAGATATTGAATAGTCATTAGACTACTTTTTAAATACTAGAGTGCTGAGTGCTCAGCTCCCATTTTTAAACCACTGGGAACGATTTTCCCAAAGGCAAAAGTAGGGGGCGGAGCTAATTCGTGACGTCCCAAGACGGAGACATGCTTGGCTGGTTATAATACATGTACAGGCGCGGATCCAGAGGGGGGGCGCACGCCCATCCCTTTTTGCGCCAAATTCTTTAAAAAATCCCCTAAATTGGCCTGAATATGCAAAAAAACATGGGGGGGCGAGCCCCCGAACCCCCTCCTTTTTAAAATCCTGGATCCGCCCCTGATGTACATATACATGTAGCTAATGATGTACTTTCTGATTTTATAAAACTGACCAAAGTCAACAAGGGACGCCGGTCCAACGCTGCCTGAATGCAGGTGCAGCACTAGAATTGGTGGCCATCACCGCGACCGCTCCTGTACAGCGTCTAGCATTCACTCACCCTGTCGATGCGGGTATATTGGAATGAATAGAAATCTGGTTCTCATGTACAAATACAAGAAACATGAAACATATACCCGATGCAGTTTCAATGGTATTTCAGATTCAGTAATGGGCGATTTTTGTGTGTGGAGTCATGAGTTGTGAGACCAGACAAGCCCAAAAAATGTGCAGATTTTCAGTTTTTATTTTTGAAAATAACTGATAATTGGTGGACTAAAATAATTTGCTAAGTTAGAAGATAGTTCATTGTGATATATACTTTAATTATATTGACGAACTGAAATCACTTCACAGGACATTTAAGTAGTATAGGCCTACTGGTAAGTAGCCTAAATGCGGGTAATCTGTGACTGCCAATAATAATCAGGTGGCTACATCAATAGACTATTCAATTGCCGGTGTAAACCAGGTTACAGTTTTTAGAACACTGCCCTGTTCAGATCACCTGTAATCTGAAATTAGTTTCAAGTTACCCCCTCAAGCTACCTCCTGTAGTTTTTTGGCAAATTACACCCTTCTATTTTCTAAAATAACGTTTAGTTTACTTTCTATTATCATTAGGCCTACATGTCATTGTGAACTTTTAGTATCTGCCTTTCAGGCCCTTTGTCACTCAATGCTGATGTGAATGGGTCCATGTAAGGCTTGCAAACTTTCACAGCATATAATATTCATTGTCTAATATTCATAGTTTCGAGCTGTAAAACGAAATCCTGTCCAAATCTAATATTGTCCGAATTGTTATGATATCATGTCCTATCCAAAAAAGAAGACGTTAAAGGCAAAAGAAACCACACCACATCGTGGGTTACATTGGCCTGATTGCATACACTGTAGAATGTTCATGAATTTGAACTAGTTTGTATCTGACCAATATAGAAATACCTAACACAAATGGTGTCCTTGACATTCTAAACCACATGGTCAGACCAAGAAATACACATGGACAAACACGTCGAGTTGTGATTAAACAAATTGAAGCACTCCCGTCCCGAATTAGGTTCAATCGATTATGTGTAGGTTTATTAACTTAAGCCTAGAATGGGTCAAAAAAACAAATTAGGCCTAAGATGTTAAGTCTAAGAATAACATTAAGAACTAGACAGTCAGTCAGACATAGTAGAGCTGTTAAGCTCAGATATCAAAAGGATTGTGCAAAAGTTCATAAAAGCATGAAATTTTTCACATAACATCTTAGGGGTTTAATGAACATTTTTAGATGTGGAACCACCTTGAGGGTCTTAATTGTTGACCTTGGGTGACCTTTAAAGTCTACGTCAAATATCAACATACCACTCACGTCATATATAGCTGTAAGATACTTGTTATGATAAGTTATAGCCTTAAAATAACTTTGTAGCATTTAAGTGGTTTTCCTTACGTTGACTTTGAAGTCTACATTCAAGGTCATGTGGCTGTTGCATGAATTTACTACTTTTGAAGGGAGACACTAGACACCAAATCACTGTGAACACTAGTCTATAACAATTATCCAGGGAAAGCTGCAGCCTCCACTATAATCTTCGCAGAGATTGTCAGCGGCGTACCCTGGTTCACACACTCAAAAGCGGTGCTAATGCAGCCATTCTGGTCCTTTGTCCAGCCTCAGTCCACTAGATATAGCAGACGTTGGGCAGGTGGCCTGGAGCAATGGTTGACAGTGTTGAAAGTGTTTTCTTGTAGAGCTGCCTTTATCGGAGGATTCTTTCCAATCGCCTCAGATTAGTTGGTGAGCATCCCTTTCTTGGCTGCATTGGTGTGATCTAGGTAACTCTTTCCGTCGTAAATCAGGATGACGAATCTCTCAATGCGTGACTCACTTTCCTCAGAGATATGCGTGGTGCTCAGCTCCTGAATAACATCAGTAGCCTCAGAACATACAGTCGATACATCAGTAACCTCAGAACATACAGTGATACATACGTAGTATCTTATATTCCATCTTCCACTGTACCACACCCAGTGCATGCGTGGAAGAGGGGCAAGACAGGCTCTGCCCATTGCATGAGCAATTTCACGAACAACAGCTATGAAACGGATATTTGAGCCAGTTCTAAATGCCTGTAATACAGATGCCCCCCGAGTGGCATATATTTCATTCCCACCACCTGCTGCAAGTGTGACGGTCTGTTCTAATCAACCTGTAACAAATATTTCTAGTTATCTGGGAGCTTTGCTAAAGGCTGGACTCTCGGCCAGTTACTTTTCCCTCCTCCACTGCGGTGAAGGAAACTGTTCCATCTTTGATTTTATTTTGTGTCCCGAACCAGAAAGTCATTAGTGTCTTCCAAAAAGTGTTTTCCCATCTATCATATAATGCCGCGAGGCTGACTGCACTCCTGGATATTGTTCATGGTGTCTCCCTGCTCCCTTGTGACGGTGTTCTTCAGCTACAATGATTTCCTCTCACTCTTGTATTCAGGCCAGCCACCACTAGCGCCTCCAAGTTGCAGGATATTATGTTAATCCAATAATCAGTACTCCTTTGACTACACAATTTAACTGATCGTGGCAATGGTCAATTGCGATGGCTGAGATGCTTGCGATACTTTGTAAACCACAGATTTTCCCACAGCAAAATCCATCAAGACTTTGGGTTGCTTTCGTTACGGTGACACAGTTCACAGATTTGCTCTGTTAGTAAACAGTTAGTACGATCAAATGCAAACATCCAGTGTTTCCTGGTACAGGCTGTGATGTGACCTGGTGAACAGTACTCAAAGACAGCCAGTACATATAGTCTAACTGGATAATCTGACTGGATCTCTCGGTAGGAGAAGGCAAAGAAACATTTTTTTCAAGTCATGGAAGTTTTTTGACAAATTTGTGTACCCAATACCCCTGTTTTCTGGGTCAGTACTAGTTGGACACTGTGGATGTTCCTGTGTTTTTCTGGCACATAACTCACGTGGAAGTACAGTTCCCAGTCAGTGGTGGATACCTGTTGGTGTTGCTTTGTTTGGTCATACTGAAAACTTGTTTTCTAATAGTTTGAAGCAGTGGGCAGAGAGGTCAAGGTTATACTACTATTACCAAGTAGAGCTACGACAAGCAGAAATCAGCATAATGAAGATGCATCAATAGAATACAAGAAGTTGTTCCTCTTCAAATCTGCGGAAGCAGGTGAAGCTGATGAAATATACATGTTCTACATAGACCGGGCAGGTTACATTACCAGCATAATTATACACACTTTCTACATTTCATCACCAAAATTAGAATATGTTGTGCTAGTGTTATGTCGGCGACTACTAATCCTATGTCATTAGCTCTAAGAGTATAGGAGTCTAATGTACTGTTTTGTAGTAACCACATTTGTCTGTAATAAGTGATATTATCAGCAAAATGCAGTTATGAACTTATTTTCAATTGCCAGTGTGAAAAACACAAAATAAAAATGACCTATTAAAAGCCCCTCAAAATAGTGGAAACAAGGCAGTCAGCAAGGAACTGTAAACCTCCACTGCATGATCCGAATCGTAATCCGGCGCGATCCGAATATAATTCTGGATCGTGGATACACATCGTAATCCGGATCATCCACAAAATGTAATTGTTTGTTCCTTCTTTCGATACACACCTCTGATACAATTTTCATAAAAATCCGTTCATTACTGGGTAGGTAATCCTAGTGACAAGCAAGCAAGCAAGCAAGCAAGCAAGCAAGCAAGCAAGCAAGCAAGCAAGCAAGCAAGCAAGCAAGCAAGCAAGCAAGCAAGCAAGCAAGCAAGCAAGCAAACAAACAAACAAACAAACAAACAAACAAACAAACAAACAAACAAACAAACAAACAAACAAACAAACAAACAAAGACAGACAGACAGACAGACAGACAGACAGACAGACAGACAGACAGACAGACAGACAGACAGACAGACAGACAGACAGACAGACAGACAGACAGACAGACAGACAGACAGACAGACAGACAGACAGACAGACAAGACATAAAACAAACACGACATAAAACATAACTTCCTTTGGCGTAGGTAACTAGGGGAACGTTGCCTGAACACTAACATCTAGGTCCTACATGGTAACAGTGTGAAAGTGATATTAGACGGTGCAAACTCGGAAAGTACACGAATAGGTCTACAATTTTCTTATATTTGACCTTCAGGGTCAATCAAAGTCAATATTACATGAAAACACAAATATTACTATTTAATACTATTTTTAATCAGTTGGTTAATAAAGGCTACAAAATATCGATATAATGTATAAAAGTGGACTTATAATAGTTTAAACTTGTAACAGTATGCATTGACCTAGACTTAAACTTTGAAGACCTCTCAAGGTCATCCGAAAACAGACTCAAGGTGGTTCCACATCTAAATAGAAGCTGGAAGGCATAGAGATGAAGTGTGGAAAATTGCATGCTTTTATGAACTTTTGCACAATGGTTTAGCTATCTGCTCTACTAACACTGCAAACCTCCATCAAAATGTATTACCTCAATCCGGATCCCTGTCTTAATCCGGATCAGTCCCACAATTTAATGGATTGGTCCTTGACCTGAGACACACCGCTGGTAAAAGTTCTGAGATCCGGGTCATCCCCAGATACCAACAGATTGTTCCTTGGCTCGAGACACACCTCTGGTAATATTTCATCCAAATCTGTTTGCCACTTTTCTTCCACGTACAGAGAGACAACAAAATAATTAGCACGACCGAAAACATTACATTTCTGGTGGATCAATAGGTCAGTCTAGAATCACTACTACTTGTTTCAGAGTAATGGTTTAGTTAACTCCAGCGGTTTGCCAGATGTTATGCATATTAGTCTCAATAAGGGGGGCCTAATGGCAAAAAATCGGCCAGTTGAATTTGGTCAGGTTGGATTTTTTCAGGGCATATCCCTCCCCGAAACCTCACATTTTTTTCCATAGTAGGCTCCTAATTGTCTAGCTATCTATTAATAAGTAATTCATGCTAGATAGCTAGAATATCAATTATTGGTATAAGGCAGGTTAAAATCAATAGGCCTTATGGCCGAAAGTGGGCCATTTTTATCCAGTTTAAATTTTCTAGGGGGCACTGCCATGACACCTACCTGAACCAACACATTTTGTTTTATGGCATTGGTCTACCTATCTTGCACGGTTTGCCAGATATCAGGCATATAAAAGGTAATTCGGCCGATCATAAACTCAAAAATCTACCCACCCTAAAAATGTGTGCAAAAATGAATAAATCCATCCTCGGGTTTCCCAAAATCTGCTCTGGAAAAAAAATGTGGACAGATGGACGCGGCCAGACAGACATCCGAGACGACATCAATGACGTCATGTGGGGGATAAAAAATGTATCTTAAAAAGAAATTGTTGCTTACACACAACAATCAAACTGTATATGGGAAGTTGGTAGGGAGGTGGTGCGAGTACATATGGAATAAAAATATCGAACAAGGTGTATAAAAAAATACTATATTTTCTTACAATGAGTATCTGAAATTAAAATAAGGTCGACATTTCACAATAGATAACCATGGTTTTACAACATAAAATGATCCAAAAACATTAGCAAGATATTCTACTAGTTTTTAAGTAAAACAGTGTGCAAACGTCTTTCTTTTCTTTCTACGTCTATAATGATGTAGATAAATCTGTTCCCCATAAACCTCAGTCCAAAATGCCATCAGCACAATTAATGATTTTTTATTTCTACATTTCGAGAAAACATGAGACCGAACGCAGCAATTATAGGTGAGCATCTCTTCGGCAGTTAGCAGTCTTGCCTGCAGGATTTCTCAAAGGCCGATTCCTGAGATTTTAACGTTTCCATCTGAAATAACCAAACACTAAATGCACTTGTGTTTCCAGTTGGTGACTTCCTCTTGCAGATAGGTCGAAAATGTAATTAGTCTTTAGGCGCACATACTTGCATATCTACTGCACTTGTTGGATAAGTGAAATATTATCCCCTTTCAGCATTATTCTCCCTTCAAACAAAAGGTAAACAATACAAATTAGTTATAATACTACACATTTACTGCACTTGATCGCTACGTGAAATATGACCCCCCCATTATTCGCCATTCAAGTATAAAATAAACATTTGCACTTTTGTGGTTTTTTAATGTCAGAATCGTCTCACATTAAAAATGCAACTGAAGATTTTTTTATTTTCTTAAATTATTAGCATCTATCCCACTAAAACTACAATAAATGTGCAGAATATTTCAAAATAAATTTACAATCACCATACACAAATTAGCAGTTGATAGCTTGTTGTTTTTGTACCCATGTATTCAATATAAATTTTAATGAATCCACAGAGTGAGACTGTTGTCTTTTGTAAATACAAGATCGAATTAATTGTTGTATTGTTACACTTGCTTTCAACAAATTATATATATACCAGCAAATTTACTGGGAAAGAATATTTCTTTTAAACTAGAAGGGGCGTTCAACACACAGATGATATGTGTCACATGTATACCTCTTCCACCTGATCACCTGTACTATAATAACTCATTTCCCCTGCACTTCCAGTTTCCATGAGATATCATGATGACAAAGTTCACCGACAAAAAAAGCTCAAGATCACCATCTTCGAAACTGACTTAAAAGAGCTTTATAGTGTCCATCAGTGAGCAGATATGTAGTTACCGTATTTTCTGGTGTATAACCAGCTACTTTTTACTCCTTGGAAGGCCTGGCGCGAGGTATATAACAATATACATTGTTGAAGTCCGAAATTGCAAGAAGATTTTTTTTTTATAATCATTGTTACATTTTTTCTGCCGTTATCGCGTCTAAACGTGTTGTTTCTTCTGTATACAACGGCGGGAGGACTCTATACAATGCACACGTGCACTCACAGTGTGACACAGAGAGGCACGCGTACATGCTGAGCTCTGTAATATAGTCTAACGCATGGATCTTGATCTCACCAGCTACAATCGGCCATTAATAGATCTCAACTTTTTAATATAATCAGGCTTCAAAGTCCATTTAGGCCAAAATATAGGTTTTTTATAGGTTTATTTTATGAAAATATAGGCTTTTATAGGTTTATATGCAGCGTTCGAAATAAGGCCCTTCCGGTTGTCCAAGACAACCAAAATTTGTGGCGGACAATCAGTAGTTACCATGAGGTTGTCCGCTCGGACAATCACCTTTTGTGAAGGATATTTTCACATTACATTATTATTTAAAGGCATTTAGAGGTCAAGTGATGTCAGGGTTGCAAATTTTGATTACAGTGGTGAGCTTCTACTTGTTGGTTAACTAATGTTTTAAGAAAGTTGTAAGAGCAGGCTGAGTTATAGCTATATATCACTTGCGAACGATCTGAAATTTCAGCGGATAACTTGAAAATCTGACCCGATTGTCCGATGGACAACCTAATTTTTAACCCTTATTTCGAACACTGATATGACATAACATTATAGGTTTTTAAAGGTTTTCAATTGAAAATCATGTACCCGCCATGTGAAAATTCATACTTTTTTACATTTCCAAAGCCATATTTACTGTATTTCACGGAGTATACCGAATAGTACACACCTGAATATGGGGTACAATATGTAGTGTCCAAAATGCATACTTTAATACAGGTCTGTTCATCGTCATTTACTGGGTAATCAGCTTATGGTCATGTAGTATGGTCTTTAAAACTTGTATAGGCATTAAGTCGAACTGTTTGCCGTAAGTTACCGTAGATAGTCATGTTTAACCAGAGGAGGGCTGGAGTGTTTGAATTGGACAAATTAATTATTGCACTTACAAAATTTTTCATACAAGTTTAGCTATGGAGGTGAATACATATATTTATTATATAAATTTTTTTCTGTCAGCATAGTTCAACCCAATATCAGACAAGGTTTAGTAAAGATTATGCCGATCGAAGCGAGGCTTGAAATTTTTTAAGGGATAATGTAGCTGGAAAGCTTAAATAATTATTTATTTCAAGAATAATTTGAGGACTTAAATTATATCTATAGCATTTCTTTCTGAAACACAGAATGTTATTTGACACAAACACATTCCCACAACTAAAATATAGTTCAGCATAATGGTATTTTTCAAGCAAAATCAAAATATAGGTTTTTATAGGTTATATAGGCTATTTTCAAAAAAATATAGGTTACTTTTTCAAATATAGGTTTTTAGGGGTTTATATGTTTTACTTTGATGCCTGTATAATTATAAAATACAATGCCGGCAAAATCATAATGAATTTAAAACATATCAGATTTTACATTGCTATATGCCTAGTCTTAGGAGACAAAATGTTCGTCACTGCTGTAGTGTTGTGAGTGGATCACAGATCGGCGGCGTGAAACACGCCGGGTATACACCGGTGCGGGGTATCTATTGTCTAAGCAGCAATTGTTGGTTAATTTAACCCTCTGCGGGCTATACTCCCGAGCGGGGAATACACGAGAAAAAACGGTAAGTTAAGGTTTTTTATTGGCATGGATCTGAAAGCAATACAAATGGTAGGAGCCAAATGATCAAGATGACAAATTTTCTTTGGTCTGCCTCTAAAATCATGTTATGCGGCAATGAGAGAAATTATGAGAGTTACCCACCTAATGTTTTGCGATTCTTTGATTTCATATGCACTTCCTCTGCCTCGTCCAACACCAAATTCATGTATTCGTCAAAACCCTGCAATAAAAAAAATATAGTGATATACTAGATTTGCTTAACCCTTAAAGTGCTGAATTAATTTGTAAAACACATCGCAACGAAACTTCAAGGGTTTTTTCAATTTGAAATCATCATAAATGTCTTAGTTAGCTCTTTCCGATTCATTTGAATACATATGTTATGGGTTTCCGTCCATTAGAAATATGTTGATTCTTACAGTTCGGGGATCGACGTCAGATTCTGACTACTAAAGTCGCTCCCCGCACTGTAAGGGTTAAGGCGCAAAGCTTGCGTCTCCACCCGCCCCACATAGATTTGGCAGGCCAAACCACTCGCTATTTTTAATAAGAAATCCTTTGATTTGACATGTCTTATCAACCATCATATTGCTCTATGGTATTAAATGGTACAGCTAACCATTTTGATGATATTAACCAAAATGAATTCATGCCAGGACTGAACATCTTGTATCCAGCAATATACCGGTAGTTAAGTTTCTGCTAAAATATGTAGATCTCACTAACTGACAAGAATTTACAGCTAATATATTAATGCAGGTTTTTCCCTGACATTTTTTTGTATATGTATTAAATTTATTACTTTGGAATAACTTACATGTGCCTCACTACAATGTATTTATCTAAAATGAAAAATACTGAATTATAATTATATCAAACAATAATGTAAACTGTGAAATATTGGCAACTTTAAACATTGGTGAATGGAAAACAGATCACAGATGATTCTTGGCAAATCACCGTAATGGCAAGACTATTTTTGACATAAATTTAGGCGTTTTGAAACCACAAATATAAAACATGCACCAATATTCCCCTGTTCACAGTTTTGAGTAAGTACCAAAACTTCAACTTACAACAATACAGCCTTCTATCCTGAGATTGGTTTGTTCGTAAAGCCATACCTGGATAGTACTCCTCTGTAAAAACAAGAATTTTGTTAAGTAAACCAGGACAAATTTTGTTTGAAAATTATTAATTAGCAATTTTCTTCTTGAAGCTCAACTTCATCCTTAATATAATAATCTAAAAGTTATATATTTCGCTAATCAAATACAAATATGATTACATGATTCATATGGCCAATGCTGCACTAAATTCAAGAGATTTTCAAGGTTCTTTTTTTTTAAATTCAAGCAGCTTATTAGAGTAGTTGTTTATTGATCATAATAATATTTATAGTGTACATTAGAGAGCGATTGACAAAGTCGGAAGGCACGGGCAGCCCCACTTCAGGGCTAGCTATCCCAAACAAACAAACACAAACAAACATGATCATGGGTTATATTTTCAAAAGAGGGGCGGAGGGTAGGCTTATTGTAATATGGGCATTTATAGGAATAAATATGGTAACTAAAATAAATTTATGCAGTTCGAATAAAAATTGAAATTTCAACTATTTGTTTCAAAGCATAGGCACATTTGTTGTATGAACAGTTTACTTACTTATTGGTTTTATTTGCCCTCACAATCTGAATGCACTTACAATATAGCTTTTCAAGGTGAACCACTAGTACAAACCCTGTGTGATTAGCAAATGGTCAGAGTGGCAAAGCTCTTTGCTACGACATACTGAAAAATATCCCTCTAAGCCATAGCAATAAATTGTTCAAAGTACCGTAGTACCCATTAGCCTGATTAAGCCTTAAAAATATGTTTGTTTCGGATTTCACAGCAGCTAAAAAAGTCATGCGGGAGGTAGGTAATTATTTTATTTTTCTCCTGCCAGACCTTGAAAAAGTTTATTTCGGATTTCGCAGTAGTTAATAAAGTCATGAGGGAGAGAGGGAGGGTTTTTTTTTTATCGCTTGCCAGACCAAAAAGTAACCAACAACATAAACAACACGCTTTAAAACGCCCACTTTTTAAATTTCATCAGGACTGCTCGAAGAATTTGGGTTTTAGACAAGACCCAATCACTGCATGTTAACCGACTGAGCCAATTATTTTAGAAAAATGACTCCCAAAAATATTTGTTTGTGAAAGCAGCATTTATACCAACCGTCCGGGAAATCCGGAACAAGCTTATTTTTAATTTAGTCCTTATTACAGACTAATATAATATGAGCTAGAAATGCAACAATTAAGCATTATTTATTCCACTTGAGTGTCATGTTGTAGAAAAAAAAGAAAATTTTTAATAATTTGTAAAACAAAAATAAAAATTCAGGATTCAATTTGACAGTATTGCATCACGAAAAGCTAAACACAAGTCTGACCAATTGCTATTAATCAGTTAATGAACTTCAAAGTGATAGCTAAAAAAAGTAATACTTACATTCTGCAAATATCTGAAAATTAAGTTCTGAAAACAGTTGAGGAAAAATAGAAAATGTAAAAAACACTGGTTTACACATTACTTCAGATGGTAGGACCTGGTATGAAGGTTGTTGCGGAGTGGTAGATGAATGGTTACAGGGTGGTAGCTTTTGGGCACTAGCTAAGTGGTCAGTTACTGTGTGATACATTTGATAAAAAGCGAAACAACGGGGACGTGATTTTTTGTCATTGAAAAAAAATAAAGAAATTCACAGAAATGGCATTTTGGAGTGATAGGGATAACTATAGCTAACAAAAAAAAATTTAATGGCTTGGTGGGTCAGCTGGCCCCCATTAAAATTACTGGCCCTAATTTTTCGATATGGGTATTTGTCCAAAGCCTTCAGTTTCCAACAGTATCTACGTAGAGCCATCAGTTACAAGTGAAGAATCCAACTGGGGGATCTAGGTATGATCATGCCGGCATCATATCATCTCAATATTTCAATGTGATTTGTAGAATATATTTTGTAAGATATAAACTAGAATTAGCTTCTGTACCTTTTTTGGTTTATTTCATGATTTTGACGTTTCTAACATTTATTGTCGAACAAGTTATAGGCTAGTTCCCTACCAGTTGAAAGTCACTTTTACCAAAATCTTTCTGATATCATTTACTCTATTTTTATTCGAATAAACTAAATGACATATTATATATTAGCTATGCGAAGTGAGATTTTTGTATCTTTATTTTTTGTGTCATTCTGATGACATTTCTATTGCTTGCCGTCTACTAGTATTCATAATTTTGTTAAGTATCTTTAATCTTTAAATGGGTGACTTTGCAGTCCTCTTTTAATGGAGTATCAGGTGGAATTTTTTTCTCATCCTTTTGTCCTGAAACTGCTGAGCATTTTGCCAGCTACCAGAAAGGGCTTCAGTTGAAAGAGGACATTTCATTGTACAAAATGTATTTTTATCAAAATAGTTTTTTATGTTCAGAAAATAATATACCATAATTGCCAGACAATACTGCACTACTTTTTTCAATGTTTAACTGTCCGTGCGGTATATATATTTATGTCACTGAATGTATGTTCATAACTCGTGGTGGGGATCTTCACATATAACACAATAATGAAGCTGACGTCTACAGACGTCAGATTTTGACCCGCGCTGTAAGGGTTAAAGATGGTATTATTAAACATGTTAAAGGTTTGCCAGACAGTCTAAGTGACTGCACTGATGTAACCCACATCAAGTATCAAGTATATCAAGTAAACTTGTATACTATCATGGTTATGTACTGAAAAAATGACTTGATTTGGACTATTAGAAATATATTTAAAGTGTTGATAGATTTTATATATATGCCATTTTGGCGTTTTGTGCGGGTTTTTTAGGGGGGAATTCAGACGGGTGTCATATTCATCGTGCCATAACTTGGTCAATTTTTTTTTTATTCAGTCGTCAGTGTGCGACATTAACGCTCGACTGCTCGACCCAGTCCAGTAATCATGGCACTTGGTAAGTACACATTCTCAGCCACTGGACCTGCCGGTCGAGTATATTCTAAAGGCTTATCAGCTTATGTAACGTTACTAGCAGTATTGTTAGCATGTCTGACCAGTGCATGGATAGTCTGCCATAGTGGTATTAAGACTACTGCGGCCGTTGTTTAGACCTGTACGCTTGTACCCCAACAGACACAAGCTATTCCCCAGCGTTGACTAGATGTTGGGCCAGCGCCGTAGACGGTGGACCAACATCAAATCAACATTGAGTCTTGTGTTTGCTGGGACAAGACAGGCGTGTTGGGGGCGAGGGTTTTATTAAACAGACACGGCGCCTTGTCAGTGTTGAGGCGATATAAGAGAAGGTGGCCCAGCACTGGCATGGCTCCTGGCTGTCGTCACATGCTGTCTGTGAGGCACAGTTATAATCCCCAGCCAACACAGAAAAACTAATGTTGTGTCTATCCAATGATGTTAGAACTGATTAATGTTGACCAACAATTTGCGAAGCTGTCACAAAATTAAAATGTCATAATGGGTGAATATCTGCAATGCTGGCCCAGCATTAAAACACTTGTGGGTGAATGTTTTGACTCAGCTGTGTGTACCACAGACACGCTGGCTGACCTATACCTGAGCAGGGCACAAATTAAGGCTTAGATTTTGGGGGGGACTGTCTCCCCCCATGGAAATTTTTTTAGGGGGAATTTTTCACTCTAAAGGGGGACTGTCCCGCCTTGTAATTTTTTTGCGGGGGATGTGGGTCATTCCATGCCAAATCATCAGATTTCTTGGGACTTTTCCCGCACTTCTATCTTAGAAATTTTCACCACATATTGCCCATCTATCGAAATGGACAAATCTAAAATTTGGGGGCTGTATCATAATTAGTTACTGAGATATGTTGGTTTTAGTGTAAGTGGTAGCTTTCGATTTTGCGCGAAAATTCGAAGCGTCAAATTCTGGGCCATTTTTGAAAGGTCATATCTCTGGAAATATGACACTCATGAATTTTTTTGTGTCATTCACATCAGCTCAGGGATGTAAAAGAAAATAAAATACTTATGGTATGCAGTGATACTTCTTGCCCAGTGCAGTCCTGTCCAAAATCTCAAAAATATTCAATCTTCGATAATGAAAAGCCATGTTGACAGCACAGAAAAGTGTATTTATATTCACTGAAACCTCTCCACTTTTCAGGTACCTAAAGCATGCATACATGGCTAGGCCTTAGTGAGTAATTGGACCTGTGAGTGCTCTGAGTGGGTTGCTAGACCCTGTTGAATATGAAGGAAAACGTTTTCGTACATATTTTCAACTGCCCAGAATCCCATGTGGGCATTCTTCAAAGATCATAAAACTCAGCTATTATAAAGCCACATACATCTAGATGAAGTGTACCAAATTTCATTTTCTTTATTCTATTCCTTCATAGCTAAATGGAAGGGTGAAATATCAAAAATTACAGCATTCGCGAATGCATATTTGACATACTTATCGTGAACATGCTTTTCCCTTTCTATGTTGATACAGTAGACTCTCACCTTCCGGTCAGATCACCAATCCGGTCAGATCGTCATTACGGTCGATTTTTTTCGGCCCAAATTCGTTCTCAGTCAAAGCCATATCAAAGGCGATCACCAATGCGGTCAGACCGCCATTCCGGACTACAGTCAATTTTTTGTGGCAAAATGGCAAGTTCACTCTCGTCATTGCGGTCAAATGAGTATTTTCAATATATCGTTATGACCATTTTGAGAGGGGATTTGTATTTTGAAAAACTGTCACCTTTGTTTTCCACACATGTCCAATGCGTACATTACAAACATGGAAAATAACTTTTTTATCATGTGTTGACGATAACATCAAATCACACATTGCTATAAATATAAAAAAAAATGTTCTACATTAAAATATATAATTCATCCGTTAGTTATATAAAAGATTAAGGGTTAAGTGTTTGTTGATAAAGTGTCCCGCTACTTCTAGCCATAATGCACTGTCTGCATGATGCACTAACTATTTTATTTCATGCGTTAATTATCTGGTATCGTCAATAAGCATAATCAAACATGTTAAATAATGTAAGCACAATACAATTTCAAAAGAAAATATGACAAAGTGTTATTAACGAACAAATAATGCTATGGTTATTATTTTTAAAATTATATGTTATTTTAAGAAATTGTCTGCGTTAGGTGTATAGCAGATTATTTCTTCATAAAGCATCTCTCTACAGCAAACAGTTTTTATGCAGTGCTGAAGTGATGATGGACCGTCATCGCAGACCAGGGTTCGTAATAGTGGTTGTCCGGTTGTCCAAGACAACAAAAAATCGTCACGGACAACCAAATATGAAACTTTAGAACACTTTGGTTGTCCGTACGGACAACCACGTTTATCCCAGAATCAGTTTTGCCACTGAACACGCTGATATACGCCGTACCGTGACACGCGGCACACGGCAGAGTAGCGTCATATCAGAGACAGATTTAATTGAACCATGTCTGCTGTCATGTGTGTCTGACTGTTGACAATGCCGTGTGATAGTTACACAGTATTTAAATTTTAGGTCTAAACAGAACAATTAATTTCTTCGAAAAAAGCTTGAAATGCGACATTGGCAATGAATCAGTGCTTAAGCCAAATGTAAACTTCTATTCATTGATATTGCAATGCCTCAACAAATTCCTCTAGTCAGTGGGGAATCCCCAGGTTTCCATTTCCTGTGGCTGTTTCCTTTATCGTCTTCCCTCCCCTTCCCTGTCATTATGACTTGTGTGTTAGACTTGCAGGTATGTCTTGATAATCAACGCTTGATAGGGGGAATCGCAACAAAAAGGAACAGCCATGCACGTGGTAAGCGGTTGCTGTACTGGTACACTCATATGGTATGTATGATGAAGAACGTTATTGTATGATAGATCTTGAGATGTGCATTGTCATTCGCAACTAGTTTATAAATGCAAATTGTATTTCACTACTTTTAAGCATGAATATAGTTACTATTCCATGTTTTAATTGATCTTATTTCAATTATGAGTGCCGGTCCAATGCTGATTCAATAGTGGCCCGATGTCGTCTGTATTGACCCGACACTGGGCCAGTTTTTCACAACAGTGTAGGTCTATCTCTGTCAACGGTGCCGCCGTTATCGTGCAAATATAGCATTGCTAAGAATCAAAGCCACCTTTTGAAGACTGCAGCAGTCACGTAGGCCTAGTTTGAATACATAAAGCGTTCTATATTAGGTTGCGAAATTATTTTAGAAGCATATAGGCCTACAGAATATTAATTAGTGACACTAATTAACTCTACTAACAAAAAAAGATGCAATAAAAATTAGCTCGAAGTATCTTAACGCTGCCAAATTTTGAAGGTCGCGAGACTTGTTAAAGTAACTTAAGCAGAAAGTTGGTCGTCACAGGTCATTAAGTAGTCTGTTAATGGCAAAGTATTACTCTTGAAATCCAGGATTGGGCTTAACAAAGGCATGCGGACAACCAGAAAATCGGGCGGACAACCACATTTTGAGAATGTGGTTGTCCAACAGGACGAGTGTTAAAAAGACACAGTCGACGGCAGTCAGAAGCAGTACCAAATTGGCCACGGTCCCACAGCAACTAGATGATAAAGTTAAATTGTCTAACAAAGACAAAACTTATATAGCGCCGCATTCGCGAGCCCCCGCCGTATCCCGCGCTAACGGGAGATTACGGGAGATTATTAGCGACTAAATCAGCTGTTGTTTATATCACAATCACTTGATACAAATCATATGATGACCGTATTATGTGAAAAATAACTAGTTGATGATGCAGCATGTAGGGGCCTGAATGTAAGCCTACATGTCCGTGATCGAGTTAACAAATAAATGTATCAAAGTAGTCCCATATAGCTGTTAGCAAGGATCCTGGTTTGAATCATGTCCCTCACTATAATTTCATACGTTCGCAGCAGCATATAACACGATTAACCATTAGAGTCATTAATGAAATAATTAGGCCCCTGACTACATGATTTAACAAGACTACATAGGTCCAGGAGCTCCCGCGACGAATTAGAATTTGATTTAAGCAATTTTGTGTAGGGTTTTTAATGTAGTCCTAGGCTAGGTCAACAAGACGCAAGACAACTAGGTCTAAGAAGCCCAGTCTAAGAGTGGGATAAGAACTAGACAGTCTGTCAGAGATTGCAAACCTCCATTGAAATTAATGATCCTAATCAGTATCCCAGTAATGGTCTACCTATCTGGCACGGTTTACCCTATATCAGGCCAATCGAGGTAACTAATAGCTGATTTACAGTCATTTTGAATTCGATATAAATTAGTCAAAAACTTAGGGTGCATCCTCCCCCGAAACCTCAAATTTTGTTTTATAGTAATGGACTAACATCTAACACAGTTTGCCAAATATTGGGCATGTGAAAGTAAATAATGGCCGATAGGGGGCCATTTTGAATTTGAACGAGTCAGAATTTTTCAAGATGCATCCTCAGGTGAAATCTCACATTTCATTCTATAGTAATCGTCTAGCTATCTAGCACGGTTTACCAAATATCGGTCATGTGAAAGTGAATAATGACCTAAAGGCGGCCATTTTGAATTTGATCAAGTCAAAATTTTCCAAGATGCATCCTCAGCTGAAATCTCACATTTCATTCTATAGTAATGGTCTAGCCATCTAGCACGGTTTACCAAATATCGCCCATGTGAAAGTGAATAATGGCCGATAGGAGGCCATTTTGAATTTGATCAAGTCAAAATTTTTCAAGATGCATCCTCTCCTGAAATCTCACATTTTGTTTTTATAGTAATGGTCTAGCCATCTAGTACGGTTACTAAAAACCGGCTATGTGAAAGTGAATAATGGCCGATAGGCGGCCATTTTGAATTTGATCGAGTCAATTTTTTTCAAGATGCATCCTCTCTTGTAATCTCACATTTTGTTTTATAGTAATGGTCCAGCTATCTAACACGGTTTACCAAATATCAGCAATGTGCAAGTAAATGGTGGCCGATAGGCGGCCATTTTGAATTCGATTGAGTCGAAAGTTTTTAAAAGGCATCCTCTCTCGAAACGTCACATTTTGTTTTATAGTAATGGTCTAGCTATCTAGCACGGTTTACCTGATATCAGGCCTATCGAGGTAAATAATGCTGATTGTCGGCCATTTTGAATTCGTAAGTTTAAAATTTTCAGGGTGCATCCTCCCCCGAAAACTCACACTTTGTTTTATAGTAATCAGGTAATGGTCTAGCCATCTAGCACGGTTTACCAAATATCAGCCATGTGAAAATGAATAATGGCCGAAAAGGCGGCCATTTTAAATTTGATCAAGTCAATTTTTTTCAAGATGCATTCTCATCTGAAATCTCACATTTCGTTTTACAGTAATGGTCTAGCCATCCAGCACGGTTGACCAAATAACGGCCATGTGAAAGTGAATAATGGCCGATAAGCGGCCATTTTAAATTTTATCGAGTCAAATTTTTCCAAGATGCATCCTCTCCTGAAATCACACATTTTGTTTTATAGTAATGGTCTAGCCATCTAGCACAGCTTACCAAATAACGGCCATGTGAAAGTGAATAATGGCTGATTGGCGACCATTTTGAACTTTGACAAAATGATTTTTTTCAAAATACATCCTCTCCTGAAGCCTTACAATTTGTTTTATAGTAATGGTGTAGATATCTTGAGCGGTTTTCATGATATTCCACAATATCAGGCCTGTCGAGGTGAATAATGGCTGATAGGCGGCCATTTTGAATTTTATCAACTTCAATTTTTTCAGGATGCATCCTCTCCTGAAACCTTACAATTTATTTGATATTAATGGTGTAGCTATCTTGAGCGGTTTTCATGATATTCCGCAATATCATGCCTGTCGAGGTGAATAATGGCCGATAGGCGGCCATTTTTAATTTTATCGACTTGAAATTTTTCAAGATGCATCCTCTCCTGAAACCTCACAATTTGTTTTATAGTAATGGTGTAGCTATCTTGAGCGGTTTTCATGATATTCCGCAAAATCTTTCAGTCGGATTTACCGATGTTATAAATTAGGTCAAAGTGCTGGGTCAACTTCAAGGTCAAGGTCCAAAAACCTGAAAAGGCACAACTAGGGACCTTAGAGAACATGTATGTGCAATATGACTGTCATCGGCCCAGTACTTTTCGAGATCTGCTCCGGAAACGAAGTGCGCGTCAAAACGTCTAAATAGGTCATAGTTCTGAACCAGAAGTAGGTCAAAGTTCAAATACCCCAAAAGGCACAACTAGACCCCCTAGGGGTGTTGTGTGTAAAATTTGAAGACAATCGGACAAGTACTTTCAGAGATATGCTCCGGAAACGAATTGTTTACGGACGGCCCAACGCCGTCACATCATCATTTTCTCCTCTGCAACCTTGCGTATTGAATTCAGATTTAAAATATTTTAACCCGTCCATTAGCCACCTGGAAGTAACCCAAATATCAAAAATTGTTATCCTAGCTTATTTTCTCACAAAGTTATAGGCAAAAGAAGAGGCAAAAAAAAAACGGAGGTAGAATCCATAGCTCCCTTCGCTCACCTACGGTGACGGCGGGAGCTAAAAATGTATTTGTCATGTTTAAAGTGATTATTGTTAAACACAATGCACACATATTGTGTGAAATGACATCACTCTGGTGCTAGGTGTCAGGCGTGTACCGCCCTGTTAAGCCGTGCTACGTCTATCAGCGCGCGGTCTTTAGTGTTCACCATTGCGAGACGACTACTCCCATATTATGAAGATCCTGTCCAGTGAGCACCAAGCCTTATATACTGAGCCAAATTTAGGTTTGCTCTACAGACATGGCCAAAATAGTTATACCCAGAAAACTCTTGTCTGATAAGTATCATACCAATCTCCTGTTGCTATTTCTCTATTTCAAAAATACTATATTTTCATATAATATTTATTTTCTTGGTTTAAATTAGTATGAAATGCTTTAAAAACTTCAGTTCAAAACACGAGGCAAAGTTGATATCTAAATGGTGCATATTCTTTTGCATGTGAGTATACTAATATATGCACCCATGCATGAGTGTGTTCAGGTCAGGTTCATTCACAACCCAGCAGACGTCATGAGTTCTGTATGGGTAATCAACCTTGACAAGACAAATATGTGCCGTATGAATTACCAGACAGGATTGGAACTTGCACGGCCACTTTATGCAAGTCCACTTCGGTGAACGCTTAGTTTGTTTCGATATAAGCTGGACAGTATTATATGACTGTGACAACATCAGCAGCAGTGATGGATGCTAGTGTTTTGATGAACATGAGGTGTAAGACCGCACTGGGATTGTGCGCATTGATTGTCATTGTACATATGTCAGTAATGGCAATGATTAATACCAACAATAGTGACAATGATTCAAAGGATACGTTCATCAATTCGAAGAAACGAAGTGCGGCTTCGGCTGATCAAGATCAAGAGGAAGAGGTGTTATCATCTGGTAGTCGTCGACTCCAGGAAGATAATTTAATCAGGAGCGTCTCCACCACCACACCATACTGCCGAAGTGGACAAATGCAGGGTCTAAAACCTTTCTGTGACTTGGGATGCTTACCACGCCTACAGCAGCCCCACCTGCCTTCTTTTCCTAACCCTAGAAACAATGCCGTGTCGCTGGACGCGCGGCGAGAAATCACATATATGTCAGGTGAGAGGTTCCACCAGTTCCACCTTTCGTTACCATCTCATCTGACAGACATACAGTGGAAGAACGGAATATACGGTACAGTAGGTCAGATCGGGGCAACGCCTGGGAAGTTCACCAGTGTTCTGGGATTTAATGTGGATATTACTGCTGGAGAACAGTTGTTTGTGTCAGGTCAATTTGCTGGACAGAGCGCAGGAGAATTGTCTGCTCATCCTGATATGTTGTCTGCTATCAAATCTAACCTGGGTCACTGGGGTTGGCAGCAAGGTGAATCTGATGCGGAGTCTGAGCGCCACTACCACCTGCACGAAGGAACAGCCACGAGCCTGAACACTTACCAACTCCAACAACGAGGGTTTTCACAGTTTCGTCTTATAAGTATTTATGCCGAGTCTGGAGCTGTTCCAGGAACAGTCCAGGCTCTAGAACAAGCTAGCTGTTTGCTCAGAGACGGTGGAGTTATAATAGTGTCAGGAGTTAGTAAACAATCTGCGCCAGCCACTTCTGCGCTGAAACATTTTTTTAACAGACATGGCACCACAGCACTGTCTCCTCTGATGTCGATCAAAGATAAACTATATATATGTACCACGAACTGGAAGGATAGGTTCACAAAGTCCTTTAAAAACGATGAGATGCTCAGACTAGCTTTCAGCCTTAAGGAGGTCACCAGCAATGCGTTTGGTCCTGAGATGGTGTACATGATACACAGTAGATAACAGATATACGAGGCCATATGACGGCTCTGATTCCAGCAAAAGCGACACATTGACCCAATGTTGCTTTTTTATTGGGCCAGTGTCGAAGACGGTGGCTCAACTTTAGCACAACATTGGGTCGATATTTCGTGTTTGCTGGGATATGTATCTCCATCTTCTCCAGGATATTAAAACATGCTTGCAATGAATCATGTCGATGGCATTTAATAATTTAAATATAATTTATATCTTACAAAACTTTGGTATTTGAGTTTGTAAACATATATTTATTTATATCACCGGAATTTAACAATCTGATGAAGTAACTTTTATTTAAACAATTAATTAGGTAACTAATGAAACAATATTTGTACATTTTTATTGATAATTATTTGTTAAAAGTTATGCATGCTAAACGGAAAATATTTATTGAAACCTATGAGCTATGCATACTTATAATTGGAACAAGTATTCTGTAGTCCAAAGCCACAATGCAGTATCTGTTTACTTTACAAGTAAGCAGATACTGTATTTTGTCTTTGTATATCAGTATTATAATCTCCCTCTGACCAATAGACAGTGGTATATGTCACATGTGACGGGATCACATAATAAGCGCCCGTCATGCAGCTGTTATTTCAATAAACGTGTATTACCATACTTAAAAGTATACATTATTTTCGACAGTCCATTTAAAATTATTATTTTTCAAATATATACGGTACAGCAATTTATGTGTTGGCAGTTCATTTGTGTACTGTTGATATCATTTACCCAGTAATCACATAACATGTATAACAATTATACAATTGTGGACCAACGTCTTCAACGTTGGGCCCGCGTTGTATAAATATTATACAATTAGTTTGTGTTTATTGGGTTTTTAATCATATTGAATTCTCTGCAGCGCGTTTATTTATATTTCACAAATATTGAGATTTTTAAAACGTAAAACTCCCTGAAATATTCTTCAGTTACAAATGTGATGTTATGTTTACTATGAAACAATCAGTACATTATATATTTGTTCAATTGACTGTGATATTATAACGTGCAGGAAATAAACACATTTATACAGATAAAACAATAGTTGGCTGAGATTTTCTTCATAGATTTTGTTGTAACCCAATTCCTGGCTTGCCGTTTAATGTAACGTTTCTGAAATGTCTGAAACAAATCTTTTCATTGTGGATAGCATTTAGCATTTCATGTCTCACCCGTGGTAGATAATAATATTATGTGCAATTATTTCAGTCAGCGATGTTCACTGAAGCTGACAAGCCGTAGCTGTGTACGTGGATAATTTTATTGACATCCCTACAGTAGTGTAATTTAATAAACACTTTTCCAGTTTCCTGTATAGATCCATCCCATCAGACGAATGACGTATACCAGTGTTTCCAGTTAGGCCTACTATCACTTATTATTGAAAATACATTGGGGCAACTTTAGATCTTTCAAACGACACAATCAGGACTAAATCATCATTTTTATTTTGGCTCCTTGATATGTTCTTCGGGTTTTATAAATGTTCATAGACTAGAATTGCGCAAGTCTTTAAAACGTTGAGTTGCGTATTTACCAGTTAAAAGAGAAATAAGAACGAGGTTTAATTCTATGGGCTACATCGATGTCTCGAAAAATAAATACGTGAATAACAGCTATGCTAAGCCTACTTATGCATCAAATAGTGTGATCCAACATTGTAGCTTTGGTCAACGTGTCATGTCTTCTGACAGCTTCTTGTATAAAATATACACATCAGATAAAATTCTCTCTCTGGTACGATTTCCACGAAGCAAGGTCCACCCCTGACACGTCACCATTTCAGAATAAATAATGCTAAGAATGTATATTAATGGGATGAAATTGTTAATAGAGACCTATAACAATATTGATGTTTGGTATTTAGCATTTATTTGTATATGACGCCGTGTATGGTTACTTGACTGTTTATATTAGTGTACTTATGATATAGAAACGATGTCTAACAGTTATATCATCCTTAGTACGCATGTATGGTTATGAGTTATATCATCCTTAGTACGCATGTATGGTTATGAGCCCGCCCATATGGAGAAACTTGCTGAGAAGGTGGTCAATATTTTCATAGTATCACGGTTGACGTCACACAATGTTGTAATCCGATACCATAGAAAACGAATGTTTAAGAAATTGTCTTTACACAATTTTAAACTAAAAACAGCATTTAAGAAATTGCCTTCCCATAATTTAAACTAAAAACAGCAGTTTTCACATAGTTTCGTCCATACTGAATGACGGGCGCATTTATCACCGCTATCCAGCAAACACAAAACATTTGTATATCATTTGTACAACGTCGGCCCAACCTTCGACGTTGGTCCAACATTGTACAAATGTTATACAAATGGTTTGTGTTTACTGGGTAGGAGGGTTGCAATCTAAAAGGAATGGTTTCCGCTAGTATTCAAATAATTGATGCCATTACACCAAATTTAACTCGATAAAACCCGTGGATGATCCTGTGCTTAAAGCGTTAATCCTTCTGGCATACATATCATTCATGATTCATGACAAATGTGATACCACTGCCTCTTTGTGTAAATATATAGCGGCCACTGTAAAATAGGCCTATTATACAATGCACGCTTGAGAAGGCAAGCACATATAATCCTCTGGAATCTAACAACATTGAGGTCAGGAATTTTAGAACATACTCTTCCATCTCGCCAATACTATTGCCAAAACATGGACGACATTAGACCAAGGTTGGGCCAGCATATCATGACGTCGGCCCAACACCAATCCCACACCCCTGATTTCTTATGGATCGATCGCACATGGAGCCACACCCTGCGCAGGCTATCACGTTCATTTATACCGCGTAAATACGAAAAATTGGTCAAATGTTGTCTTAACGTTAGCCCAGCTTCTACGACGCTCGCCCAACACCAAAACAACATATTTTATTACTGTTTGAGTCGCTACGGTGGCAACAAAACATATACATCCGGGTGTTGAGTTTTTACAAGCGATCTCACACATTGAGACTGCGCCATTGGAAACATTTTTGAGTCCTGTGACGTCGTTCCTGTCACCGGAATCACGAAGCTAATTATGATGCATTTATATTTACCTGTAGCCCAACTGAACGTATCGAATTCTACGAGCCGTATCGGGCTATGATGATTTACAAACAGGTCAACTGCAGGGTTTCTTCAGCAAATACATCAAATACATGCTACTATAATATTATACTATGGGGTACTGAGATATAGATTTGATTGCAAAAGTTATTTTTAATCTAGCTGTATTTATTTAAAATGACTTAAAACGGCTCAAGTGATTGCTAGCGAAATTTTAGCTCTAATAAAATATTGACGATATTAAAAAAATCAAGACAGTTAAAAAATGGTAGACCATATAATCTTTTTGTGTTAATAATACTCTTGACATCTATTATGGGCCCTACCGTTATGATGATGCCAAATAATTATTATTATTTGGAAATATGCGATCTTCAGGCTCGTAAAGTTCAAGCAAGAAGGCCATAAGTAGTTTGGAGTAGAGTATGACTTTTATTGCATTCTAAATATTTTGACCTTTTAATGCTCATAGTATTGATTCGAAGGTGTTATTGGTTCTTAGGAAAGTTTGTACGACGTTCTGGCTACTACAAATCATTTAACTTGCTACCTTCTAGTTCATAACCGTGGCGGATTTAGCACATGCTGAGGATATTCAAGCATCCCATTACAAATACAAGAATATTTGTATCAATCAATGGCTATCTGGATATTCAATATTTTCTTCTTTCAGCCATTATTACGAACCCTGCAGACGGTTAGCCAACATTAAGCCAGCGCTGGTTCAACCGCCCGTGATAATGAAGGCCGTCTTAAATAATAATTAAAGACGTGGGAATGTCGTAATTATACAACTCAAAACTTTTCATTTGAGATAGTGTCTAAAAATTTTTACAATTTACTTTAATCAAATTTTAAGTAATTATCATTACATGCTTAGTTTAAATACACAATCATAATAGACGTGGATTTTTTTCTATCGGGACTCAGAGGGTTAATGATCCGGGAAGTCTGCGTTTGCACCTGTCGCGACTTGTCGGCAATGAGAGGACAAAAATTAACACCTAGTCACTCTAGTACAAACACTTAAAACAATGAGAATTAATAGACAATAGTACAATGCGAATAAGTAGACAATGGTAGCAAACACACAATGTTGAGTGAATTTTGGGCCAGCCTCGAAGAAGATGGGTCAACAGTCACCCAACATTAGGCCAGCGTCTGGTGTTTGCTGGGAGGGCTGTTAGTTTCTTATCGGAACACTTCTTTGAACTTGCATTACCATTGATAATTAGCTCCATAATCTGAAGTAAATTTTCAACTCCACGAACATGACATCTCAACTCGGGAGTAGCTACTACATCACGGTGACAAATAAACATTGAGAAGCCATAAACAGGGCTCACAGGCCGAAACAAGAATAAGCTTTTCAAAGTGAGAGATCATTCTATCATTAGTTATAAATATGCTGCACATAACCATACTTAAATCATGTCCGCGTAAACGTACATAATTTACTCTAAGGGATAGAATGAGACTTATCAAAGTTAGTGTTGGCAAATCTCATCGTCAACTAGCTGCTGATTTTAAAATTGGTCGGACTGAAGTCGGCTCAATACTCAAACCAAAGAGTTTATGGATGCATATGATAGCAGCATGAGTGACAATAGAAAACGTGTGTGATGAGGCCACATGGCGCAGGTTTCAGCATACCAGAGCAAATAAAACGTCAGTGGGCCTATTTGGAAAGAATATGGTTTTAGTAAAAAATAATCTCGGCCTAATTGTGCATAATTGTATAATCAAGTTTAACTTTGCATTAAATAAAAATACTGCTGCAACAAACTTTGACCACATTTTCTTATTGTTATTATTCAGTTAATTTGTTTGTGCATAAATATTTGATTTGTTATAAAATAGCCTAGCAGGACGCCACGTGATATTTATTGCCCGATCAAGAATGTGGTCGGACCGTCATTACGGTCAAAAAATTCTGGCCCGTACTTGACAGCACTTGAACTTGGCGAAAATTTCTTTTTTGTCTGAATGCAACCATGACCAAGTAGTAAAGCCTTACATTACAGGTAGTGGGTGGGATATTATCAGATTATAATGCAAAGGATGCACTGAAGTGGCACCCAGAATATGTATTTTGTTTCTGACTGAAAGTAAGGCCTTGTAGACCCATTGGGGTGAATGAACAATGCATGTACATCCTGTTTTTCATCAGATTTGTCTTGAATATTACCAGTGATTCGAATATTAGCATCGGCTACTGGCTGAATCTCAACAGGAGGTTGGTTATTAGTGTAAAAAATGACCCCAAAAGCAGGTTCATCCCCAAACACTCTAAAAGCAGGGGTAGAAACTAACAAAGATTGAGCACTAGCCCGCAGGGCTGGTAATTTGAAAAAGTTACCAGCCCTTACAATTTTTCACCAGCCCTTATTTTTGCTCCCATATCTTTACCGATTTATTAATTATCAGACCGGGGGCAATCATGCCGCTCAGAGCTTGAGCCCCAAAAATTATGTTCGTTTTCGATTTGTTGTAATTTTAACAACTGGGAGGGTGGGATCTTTTTCTTTATACTTTGTGTCTTTTTTTTTTTAATTTGTAGGTAGTAAATTCATTTATTTTATTTCGCGCCAAATTCACTTCCATGCCTGTCTTGTCTACAGGTAGGTGTGGTATTTTGTACCTATCTTACGGGTTCAAAAAGGCACTTTGCATGTACTACCTGTACTATAATTTACTTATTTTTGGCTTTCTCAGTGAGATGCCAAAATCAAATTTTTCTATTATTTTGATATATTTCATCAAATAAAAATGCTAGCACACTGCACAGTCTTGAGCTTCAATGTCAATCTTTATATTATTTAAGTATAGATACGTATGTATGATAATAATTACTAAGCAGAGCTGGGGAATAACTCCCAGTGCTGGATTTGACATTACATGGGACGGTTTGCTGTTTAGAACTGTCAAAACAACATTCATACACGCTCACTAAATGACTGGTTAGGCCCTTGCCTTATACTCCAATTGGAGTGCTGTTGAATTCTAATTTTAAAGTCAAAATTTGCGCGGCAGGATGATACAACCCAGTAAATATGTGCTGTTGACCCAATGCTGGTTTAATGTTGGCCAGCCTTCGGTGACTCCGGCCGGGCATCAAATCATCATTGGGCCAACGTCTCGTGTTTGCTGGGAATACATCGTTCTTATATTAACCATGCACACACAGACTGTGAAACATCAAAAGCAAACGGACAATAGTATGTGCGCATGCGTGCAGGTGCTCATGCGCCGGGTCTTCTAGGAAACACAGGATGATCAATATTTCGTCCATTGGAATGGCTGTTTGCGTCGTCGACGATTTCCCTTTTTTTGTTATAACAATCATCAATTAATAATCATTATAGAAGATTTTTTTACTGTTGTTAATGGAATTTTTTAGCGTTGTTATTATTTTCTTTTTATATAATCACCACTTGAATCGGCGTGGCCTAATGGTAGGCTTGGTAGCATCGCATTTTAGACACTAGATGGACTGGCCAGGCAGCCTGCTTCTAGGGCTAGCTGTCGCAAAGAAACAAACATACCGGTAGTCATCGCTGGCGCTTGATACAAGTTAAATTATAGATACAAGTTAACTAGGCCTAGATAAAGTGAACTATGTCTATGTTATGATAAATTTCTTGTTTTAATGTATTTGTTTTATCAACAAACATGTGATATGTCTAGCTGAAATGACTGATAACACTAGGCCCATATATAATAAAAAAAATTACAATGAAATTATGTGAACCCACTAAAATCGGCACTCGCCGGCAGGGCTGGTGTACCCCTGATACTTACCAGCCCTTACACATTTCCACTCGCCCCGGGCGAGCACTAGTTTCGACCCCTCAAAAGGCAAAGCCTTTTCTTTAGTGGGTGCAAGAGGAGGGGGCGTTAGCCACATTGTTGCTGAAAAAAGGGGTGTTAGCTCCACTTTATTCCAAAAAATGCATGAAAATGCAATATTTTCACCAATAAGACGGGGGGGGCGTACGCCGGCTCCGCCCTATACTGGATTCGCCACTGTGAAGCAGTGATGGTTTTTGGAGTCAACTTTTGTTTTTTACCCTGTGAAAAGCTCTCATCCTGCAATGTAGCATGGGTTTTTTACATCTTCACTTCTCACAAAGAGTATTTTCACATTATTTATGTGTGTTACACACCATTCGTATGTAAATCTGTTGGTGTCAGGATGTTGCCAGCAGCCACAGCCTGCATACTTTTATATAGCCTTTGTATATTCTCTCAAGCATGTCTCTCCTGACTAAATAATGATACATCTTTGGCCAATATAGATACAGTACACCCATATTTGTTTCTGCTGCTCACAAATAATCTTTTCACATTTGCATGTGTACTTCATGATAAAAGTGAGTGGGTATCGGGATAAATTGCTGTACATTTTCAAAATTTTATCAGCCAGAAGTAACGTGTGTTGTGTGCACAGAACTGCTCTGGTGTATACATACCAGACATACTGTACAATGTGAAAACGACAGAATTATAGCTATAGTGTATAGGTCAATTTGAAATGACCCCTAAAACTAAGGCCGAAGGTCCCATTTATGAATGAAATGTGCCTGTCTACCAGCTTTATGAATGGAGTGACGTCACATTAGTGGACAAATCTCTTGCCTAGGTAATAAGGTGGCCTGGGGCAGTCTAGCCCCAACCACAAAAACTGACAAAATAGTGTCTTTCCATGTTTTCATCTGATATATGTCTGGGGTAACAGTAAATGATTTTAAAAATATACATGCATACATGTATGATGGGAATTTCCACACTTTTCTTTAATCTGTTTGCAACAAGATTTGTAAAATTTATGCTTTGAGACTGGATTTTTTTACTACTTTTACAACGGGGCTGCCTCACAGTACAAATTACAAAAACTTCACCAATTCGGTCTTCCATCAAGATGACTTTGGGCTTGATGCCGAGATGACAAAAATGCTTGTGATGGTGTTTTGCAGTTTGCAGGCTGTAACTACTGGTCACATTCTGACACCAGTAGACTTGTTGTACCAGTGATCACTGGTGTGTAGCACACAGAAAGGATGTGAAAATATTTTTAGTGAGATGTGAAGATGTAAAAGCTCATGCTGCATTGCCAGAGGAGAGGTTTGCCCAAAGAAAAACAGTAGCAGGCTCCATAGACCATCACTGCTTTCTACCCACTAGAAATAAAAACATTGGTGGTGGTGATGAGTGTCTGTGAATGAACCTGCTTTTGTGGTCATTGTTTGCACTAATAACCAGGTAACCAGCCTCCTGTTGAGATTCAGCCAGTAGCCTTTGTGTATATGATGGATACTGTATATTATGGATACTGGTTGATTAGTGATATTTATGACAAGTCTGATGGAGAGCAGGATGTACATGTGTTATTCATGCGCCACCATGGACCTGCAAGTTCTTACTTTTGACCAGAAACAGAAGACGTGTTGGGTGTGACTTCAAGCATAATTATTCAAGCATAATTATTCCACTCAATACCCATAATGGAAGGCTTTACTCCTCAGATGCAGCAAATAAAAAAAAAATCCACCAAATTCAAGATGGACAAGAAACAATAAAAACATAGTCTGGTCTATCTGTGTTGTGTTTTCTATTATTTAACAAGTACCAACATAGAAAGGGCAAAGCATGTTCACCATAAGTATGTCAAATATGCATTCGCGAGTGCTGTAATTTTTGATATTTCACCCTTTCATTTAGCTATGAAGGAATAGAAAAAAGAAAATGAAATTTTGTACACTTCCTCTACATGCATGTGGCTTTATAATAGCTGAGTTTCATGATCTTTGAAAAATGCCCACATGGGATTCTGGGCAGTTGAAAATATGTCCGAAAACGTTTTCTTTCATATTCAGGAGGGTGTAGCAACCCACTCAGAGGTCCAATTACTCATTAAATCATAGCCATGTCTGCATGCTTTAGGTACCAGAAAAGTCGAGTCGTTTCAGTGAATATAAATAAGTAGACTTTTCTGTGCTGTCAACATGGCTTTTCATTAGCGAAGATTGAATATTTTTGAGATTTTAGACTGCACTAAGCAAAAAGCATGACTACATAACATAAGTATTTTAATTTCTTTTACATCCCTGAGCTGATGTGAATAACCAAAAAACATTTCGTGAGTCTATCTATCATATTTCCAGAGATATGACCTTTCAAAAATGGCCCAAAATTTAACGCTTCGAATTTTCGGGCAAAATCAAAAGCTACCACCTGCACGAAAACCATCATATCTCAGTAACTAATTATGATACAGCCCCCAAATTTTAGATTTGTGTACTTCGATAGATGGGCAATATGTGGTGAAAAATGAAATTTATATTTATTATAAATGAGTATTTATTAGAAATACTTACCTCGTGAATAAATAATATGGGTAACTCAACAATTGTTATCCCAGACACGACAATGCATTAAACTAAAATTAATGCCGATCAAACCTGAGTGTATCAAGGTCGGTGACGTCACGTCGTCCTGACGTCCCCCTGCAATAGCACCTGAAAACCCCAACTCGGTCGTCTTAACTTAGTCTAAAAAGAAAACACAAGCGGGGCTGGAAGGGAGGGACTCGCATATTCACGAGGTAAGTATTTCTAATAAATACTCATTTATAATAAATATAAATTTCATATTTATATTGAAATACATTACCTCGTGAATAAATAATATGGGTAGATTACCCACTGTCCTGGAGGAGGGCAGTGTTTTCATCACCCAAAACCGTCCACAATTTTTAATCTAATGGAAATCGTCAACCACCCCTGGGGGGAGGGATTTAACAGAGTTAAAATAGAGTCCCTAGGACTCTCAGGGCACGATTTCCAAGGGTGGGCGGGGGGAAATAACCCAATTACTTAAAAATTGAAAAAGACGATCCTTGATACACATTCAAATAAGTTTGAAATCGCTCTAATTTCTTTATGCTCCACCTGCCAAACAGAAAGAACACGATAAACACATGTAGATCAGCATATTATATAATATAATCATGTATAAACTCACCTACATCTCTCCACTGGCGTAGGCTCTGGACTGAACAACACCAAAGAGAATTCCAGATTTTGCATATATAAAGAACAAAATCCTATTATACAATCTATACATACGTACAAAGTTATAATCAATCAAAAAATAGTTAGGGCTTAGTGAGCTGCTGAGCCGCCACTAGAGGTCCTAACTTAAAAAGTCCATCGGCACAGTGTGAGAGATCCTTCAAGTAAAATGATATAAAGGTTGAATCTGATTTCCACTGTGCCGATTCGAGAATGTTTTTCATAGCTACGTTCCTTAAAGCAGCCAGAGAGGCACTCATAGCTCTGACATCATGAGCCTTGACGTTAGAGGGCGGAATATTAACGCCCGCAACTGAATAAGCCTCTCTGACTGCTTTAACCAACCAGTTAGAAATGGTAGTCATGTTAATGGTTGCATTATATCCCTGCTTGTAAGATATAAACAACTGGTCCGAGTTAGGTGGGACCAGCTGGTTAGTTCTCCTTAAATATGTATTTAAAATTCTGACCGGACAGAGGCGCCGCGCCGATCGTCATCATCTGGTGCAAGAATTGTAGTTAAAGCCGGTATACGAATAGGCTTGAAAGGTTCAGTTGATCTATGGAGCTGAGTCTTAGAAATAAATCCCAATTTAGTCCTAAACTGGATCCACTCACCCTGTGGGTGGTGGGTGACAGAAGATCTAGAAAGAGCATGGAGCTCGCTCCTCCTAAGCCCTGTAGCCAAAGCGGTGAGAAAGATTGTCTTCAGAGTTAGAAATTTTAAATGTACTTGGCTACAAGGCTCAAAAGGAGCTGATCTTAAAGTTTCCAAGACCAGCCCCAAATCCCAAGCTGGAACCACCTTCCTAAAAGAAGGTTTCCTATGATACATTCCCTCTATTAGTTGGTTAAGGTGGGGGTTATGACCAATGTCTAAGCCTGAACAAGACTTAACGACCTGACCTATGGCAGATTGGTAAACCTCCACCGACTTAGGTACTAAATTTCTCTCCTTAAACAGATATACCAAAAAATCTGCCACTTGAGGAATAGTAGGAGTTAAATAAGAAACATTATTTACTTTACACCAGGAAACGAAGAGCTTCCATCTGGACTCGTATTGTTTGATGGTAGACTCCTTAAGGGAATCCGCCATCAAAGAACACGCATCCAGAGAGAAGCCCTCCTTCACGTTAGCTTGTGATATAACGGCCAGACGTGAAGCCTCAGAAACCATAGGTTCTGGTGGAAAACATCTGACCCTGGCAGTTTTAGCAGTTTCTGATGGTAAGGGAGCTCCCAGGGCTGCGCATACAGCAGGTTCAGGATTTCCGCAAACCAAGCCTGCTTCGGCCACCTGGGGGCTATTAGAAGGATACGGCAATTGTGTCTTTGTATCTTCGCTAAGACAAGAGTTAGTAGTTTTGTGGGAGGGAAGGCATAAGCATCCAAACCCTCCCACGATATGTTTAGAGCATCTACCTCCCATGCCAGATGGTGCTGGAAGGGGGATACAAACACATCTAGCTTGTTGTTGAGATGGGTTGCGAACAGGTCCACCAGGGGACGATGGTATCTGTCCCAAACCATCTGTGCTATCTCTGGGTGAAGAGACCATTCTGTCGAGGACTGGGATGTCCCCCTCGACAGCTGGTCTGCTACCGTGTTTAGGATCCCGGCTATGTGACGAGACCTCACTCTCACCTTGTGGTTGAACAGGAAAAAGTGAAGAAACTCTGCAACACGGGATGTGGGGTTGGACCGAGTACCTCCCTGGTGGTTGATGTACGCCACCACAGTGGTGTTGTCTGACAATACCAGGAGGTCTCGGTCCCGGATGTGAGCGATGAAGGACTGGCAAGCCCGCAGCACCGCAGTCATTTCCAGAATATTGATGTGCCTCGATTCGCTCACACCCCAGGTGCCCTGAACGGATAGTGAGTTCAGACAAGCACCCCACCCCTGAGTTGAAGCATCTGTAAACATCTGCACTTGGTGTTGAAATGGGCGGAGGGACATCCCCAGTAGGAGGTTCTGTTCCTCCGACCACCACTGCAGAGCTGATGAGGCCTCTTCTGAGGCTGCTACCTTGTGATATGGAGTCATAGACACCGGGCTCCATTGGGAACTCAGGCTTCTTTGAATCGGCCTGAGCATCGTGGCTCCTAAAGGAACAATCTTCGTGAGAGATACTAGGTGGCCTATCAATCTCTGCCAGTACAATGCCGGCTGCTGAGGTTTCGTTAAAAACATTTGCAACACCCCTCGGCAGCGCTGGATGCGGTCCTGGGAGGGCCGAGCCTGGTATCTTACAAGATCGAACACTATTCCTAGGAATATCTTCTGTTGCTCTGGGTTCATGTCTGATTTTTTGAAATTGACTTTGAAACCCAGAGCAATCAGCCACGACAGGAGCCACGCTGTTATCTCCTTTGACATAGAATGGGTGTGTGCTCTGAGGAGCCAGTCGTCGAGGTATTGGTGGACTAAAACTCTGCGAGTATGAGCAAATGCCGCCACAGACCTGACCAGTCTCGAGAAGGCATATGGAGCCGTCGACAGTCTGAACGGGAGAGCGATGAACTGATAAACCTGACCCTTCACCACAAAGCGAAGAAACTTCCTGTGTGTCGGGAAGATGGGTACGTGAAAGTACGCATCGGTCAGGTCCAACGAGGTCAGCCACTCTCCCGGACGGACGGCACTCATGATCTGCTCTGACGTCCCCATACGAAAGGAGGGGATTATGAGGGCTCTGTTGAGAGCGGACAGGTCTATGACGGGTCTCCAGGAGCCTCCCCTCTTCGGTACCAGGAAAAGCCGGTTGTAGAACCCCGGTGAACTTGTTTGCAACACTGGTTCTACAACCTTCTTTTCTATCATCTCCAACACCAAACCCTCCAATATCCCTTGCTTCTCCGGATCTCCATATTGGGAGTAAATCAGAGGAGCATTGGATAGTGGAGGGGGCGTGTGAAACGAAAGGGAGAGACCCCTGGTGATGAGGTCTAACGTCCAGGTGTCCGCCTGAATCTTCCGCCAAGCCGGAAGGCAGGCACCTAGACGCGACCCCACCGGGAGCTGATCTAGCGAAGGTGGAGGGTCGGGTGCACGTGGGAGGTTCTCTGGTGAAAGAGGGTAGTCACTTCTTGAAAGGGACGGTAAATCTCTTCCCTCTGAAGCCACTCCTTCCTCTGAAATTGCTTCCCCTTCCTCTCGAGGATTTACCTCTGGCAAATCCACGAAAGGAATAGATTCTCTTAAGAGAACGCGCGAAGTTTCAAAAAGATTAGAAAATTCTTCGGGAAGCTTCAAAGCATCCAGCATACCGAACATTTCATCTAATAATTTTTCTCTAGTTGCCGACATCAGCAAGGCATTGTTCAATAGAGCAATCGCCCACCGAGCGTCTTGGGACATGTCCGACATCGATAATGGGTTGCGGTTTAGCCCTAGAAATAAGTAAATCCTCCGCCGAAACTTGAACTTTTTGCGGCAGCAAGGGAAAGTTAACGTCAGAAAACGCGATTTTCTCCAATTTTACTTTTCTCTGTAACATTTTACCTTTTGGTAAAGAACCAGTATTATTATTATTACCCTTAATATCATCATCCAAATCCTTCCACAACAAGGAAAGCCAGGAGGAAAGGGGAAGTTTATTCTCCTCTTGATTTAAATCCTGATCCGATCCCATACAGGCCAAAGGCGTCTTACTAGGTTTTTTCGAAATTGAGGTAAGAGTGATACCTAAGGTGTCCGCCACACCTTGGACAATCTCCTGAAAAGGGATTTCCGACTCAGCATGAGGATCGTTAGAAGATTTATTCCTTTTACTCTGATTAATTTCTGACTCAGAAGAAGAAGGAGACAATGCTCTTCTCTTCCTCGAAACCTTTCTCTGGATATCGTCCTCTTCTGACGAGAGAAAGTCTTTCCTAGGGCGCTCGAAAGAAGGGTGTTGAAAACCCCGATTGTCCTCTATCTCAGAATCAGATGAGAATTCTAAAAATTCAGTATCTAACTGATTACACTTGTGACGTTTTGTCAGTGGGTGTTTAAGTCTGGGAGGTTCAGCTGCTATACTGTCAAAATCATCTCTAAGCGGAAATCTGACATTCAAATCTCTATAAGACTGAGTATGGTCAGCATTTCTGCCAAAGGCGGACTGATGCCGGTCAAACCCTTGATGGTTCCTAGGGTGCCGGACATCCTGAAAAGACACAGAGTCATCTGCTCTGTTTTCACCCCACAGAGGTTCAGATTCCCCGGAACGACCAACCGGTCTGCCGGTGTCCCGGTATACCTGTCTTCCGGTGTCCCGGTCTCCCGGTCTGCCGGTATCCCTGTCTCCCGGTGTCCCGGTATACCGGTCTCCCGGTGTACACCGGTTTCTGACCGGTCTTCTCAGGAGGTCCGCAACCCTCCTCGGGTCTCGCGGCCTCGCCCCAAACATGGGGTCTAGGTCCTCATAAGAAACATGCCTAGTGCTACTTCGAGCACAGCCCATACTCAAAGTAGCACTAGCCACTTTGTCTAACAAGTCCTCGGTCTGGCCGAGACTTTGGGCATCTGCCTGTACTACAGGCGTAGTCAAATTCAATGACTTAGGCTGTTGGACCACCGGTTCTATGTGCTTTTATTGTTGTTCTGCAAGAAGGAAAGAAAATTATTAAACATTTGCACATTATTATCATTCAAAACCAAAGGAGAAGGGGAGGGTTGGTTCACCACCACCGGAGCAAATTCGGGAACTAAGGTGGGTTGCACCACCTCTTCAATAACATAAAATTGCTCAGAATGTGTTTGCGTGTGAGGAGCACCAGGAGAAGAAGGGGAAGATGATACTTCTTCAAAGGCACTTGGCTGGGGAGGTGCAGTGCCAGGAAGAAATTTGCCACCTTTGCTTAATTGAGCTTCTTTCTCTTTCTTCCTTCTATGTGCTAAACCCGCCTGTCTCTTCTCTATCGAGTCCCACTCTGGACCGGAGACAGCTGAACAGTGCATACAGGGATGTGATCGACCACAAGTGCGATGATTAAAACACTGATCGTGCGGGTCCGTCTTAATTAACGCCACCCCGCAAGATGGGTTAGCACATGTTTTCTTCATGTTACAGTTAGTGGGGATCGTTAAACCGATAGCTATGAATCAAAATAATTTCAAATAAAATAGATTTAGATCTAAACTAAAATAATTTAGCTTCAGTCCCCGTAGTATATGGTGACCTGGAGGTTGGATCGATATTCAGTAGAACTTGAATATGGGTTTCAAGACAGTCACGTTGTGTAGCGTTGCTGTAACAAACAACAAAATTTTTTACTGAGTTAGGTCCAAATTCAAATAAATACTTAAAATAGTCTATCTAAATTTAAATGATTTAAAATCAGCGATGCCGAAAGCAATCGCTAACAACTGTAACCAGCATGGGAGACGAAAAGTGCGACAAACTACCAATGCTGCAAATGAAATAGGCCGACGTCGTACATCGCCGTGACACGTGAGCGATAATACAGTGATCTCTAGTAAACGTAGCTTACCGAATCGATAGAGTTCAAAAAACTCCAAGAAAGTTTAATTTTTAATAAAAAAAAAAAAAAAAAGTACGCTAATCTATCCTAAAGGTTTGTGAAGCTTACTATAATCAATGGCAAAGAAAAAATAACTTCAAAATTCCGCTAAAACACTAAACAAACCTTACAAAAGCGAGAGCGAAAAAATAACCTGCCGTGTCTTGAACGACAAAGTTAAGAAGACCGAGTTGGGGTTTTCAGGTGCTATTGCAGGGGGACGTCAGGACGTGACGTCACCGACCTTGATACACTCAGGTTTGATCGGCATTAATTTTAGTTTAATGCATTGTCGTGTCTGGGATAACAATTGTTGAGTTACCCATATTATTTATTCACGAGGTAATGTATTTCGATATAAATATTGAGAAATTTTAAGATGAAGTGCGGTAAAAGTCCAAAAATGATGATTTGGCATGGAATGACCCTAAATTATCTTATGTATTTAAATCCCCCCCTTCAGTGTACCCGTTAAATTGTAAAAATGTGAAACAACAAGTGATTAATTTTCTTTAGAAATGATATGGTAGGCCCCCTAAGGTATATTTGTCTCTGTTAATTTTCCATTAACAATCACAATGATTACGGGTTTTACATCCTCTGTTCATAATTTTTTTTTTATATCCATAGTAACATATCAGATTATCGATTACCTGGTCTAGTGACATGTCACCAGATCTAGTGATGTAGAACCCCGGTGAACTTGTTTGCAACACTGGTTCTACAACCTTCTTTTCTATCATCTCCAACACCAAACCCTCCAATATCCCTTGCTTCTCCGGATCTCCATATTGGGAGTAAATCAGAGGAGCATTGGATAGTGGAGGGGGCGTGTGAAACGAAAGGGAGAGACCCCTGGTGATGAGGTCTAACGTCCAGGTGTCCGCCTGAATCTTCCGCCAAGCCGGAAGGCAGGCACCTAGACGCGACCCCACCGGGAGCTGATCTAGCGAAGGTGGAGGGTCGGGTGCACGTGGGAGGTTCTCTGGTGAAAGAGGGTAGTCACTTCTTGAAAGGGACGGTAAATCTCTTCCCTCTGAAGCCACTCCTTCCTCTGAAATTGCTTCCCCTTCCTCTCGAGGATTTACCTCTGGCAAATCCACGAAAGGAATGGGAAGTAGAGGAAGGAGTTGAAAACGAGCTTCGGAAAGAAAAGGAAGGCCTTGTGAAGCGGCTCTTATTACCGAAGGATGAAGGTCCCATCCTAAGAGTCCTATCTGTGGACTCTTGGACCTCCTTCACCAGAGAATCCTCAAACATTTTACCAGATAATAAGGTTGAAGATCTCAGCAAGCTTACACCAGAGCTAGTCACCTTCTTATTAACTTTAGCTAGCACTGAGTCTCTACGAAATAATTCAATATTTGCGAGTGACTTAGTCTGAATCGTCAAAGCCTTTCCGAAATCCCTTTTAGATTCTCTTAAGAGAACGCGCGAAGTTTCAAAAAGATTAGAAAATTCTTCGGGAAGCTTCAAAGCATCCAGCATACCGAACATTTCATCTAATAATTTTTCTCTAGTTGCCGACATCAGCAAGGCATTGTTCAATAGAGCAATCGCCCACCGAGCGTCTTGGGACATGTCCGACATCGATAATGGGTTGCGGTTTAGCCCTAGAAATAAGTAAATCCTCCGCCGAAACTTGAACTTTTTGCGGCAGCAAGGGAAAGTTAACGTCAGAAAACGCGATTTTCTCCAATTTTACTTTTCTCTGTAACATTTTACCTTTTGGTAAAGAACCAGTATTATTATTATTACCCTTAATATCATCATCCAAATCCTTCCACAACAAGGAAAGCCAGGAGGAAAGGGGAAGTTTATTCTCCTCTTGATTTAAATCCTGATCCGATCCCATACAGGCCAAAGGCGTCTTACTAGGTTTTTTCGAAATTGAGGTAAGAGTGATACCTAAGGTGTCCGCCACACCTTGGACAATCTCCTGAAAAGGGATTTCCGACTCAGCATGAGGATCGTTAGAAGATTTATTCCTTTTACTCTGATTAATTTCTGACTCAGAAGAAGAAGGAGACAATGCTCTTCTCTTCCTCGAAACCTTTCTCTGGATATCGTCCTCTTCTGACGAGAGAAAGTCTTTCCTAGGGCGCTCGAAAGAAGGGTGTTGAAAACCCCGATTGTCCTCTATCTCAGAATCAGATGAGAATTCTAAAAATTCAGTATCTAACTGATTACACTTGTGACGTTTTGTCAGTGGGTGTTTAAGTCTGGGAGGTTCAGCTGCTATACTGTCAAAATCATCTCTAAGCGGAAATCTGACATTCAAATCTCTATAAGACTGAGTATGGTCAGCATTTCTGCCAAAGGCGGACTGATGCCGGTCAAACCCTTGATGGTTCCTAGGGTGCCGGACATCCTGAAAAGACACAGAGTCATCTGCTCTGTTTTCACCCCACAGAGGTTCAGATTCCCCGGAACGACCAACCGGTCTGCCGGTGTCCCGGTATACCTGTCTTCCGGTGTCCCGGTCTCCCGGTCTGCCGGTATCCCTGTCTCCCGGTGTCCCGGTATACCGGTCTCCCGGTGTACACCGGTTTCTGACCGGTCTTCTCAGGAGGTCCGCAACCCTCCTCGGGTCTCGCGGCCTCGCCCCAAACATGGGGTCTAGGTCCTCATAAGAAACATGCCTAGTGCTACTTCGAGCACAGCCCATACTCAAAGTAGCACTAGCCACTTTGTCTAACAAGTCCTCGGTCTGGCCGAGACTTTGGGCATCTGCCTGTACTACAGGCGTAGTCAAATTCAATGACTTAGGCTGTTGGACCACCGGTTCTGATGTGCTTTTATTGTTGTTCTGCAAGAAGGAAAGAAAATTATTAAACATTTGCACATTATTATCATTCAAAACCAAAGGAGAAGGGGAGGGTTGGTTCACCACCACCGGAGCAAATTCGGGAACTAAGGTGGGTTGCACCACCTCTTCAATAACATAAAATTGCTCAGAATGTGTTTGCGTGTGAGGAGCACCAGGAGAAGAAGGGGAAGATGATACTTCTTCAAAGGCACTTGGCTGGGGAGGTGCAGTGCCAGGAAGAAATTTGCCACCTTTGCTTAATTGAGCTTCTTTCTCTTTCTTCCTTCTATGTGCTAAACCCGCCTGTCTCTTCTCTATCGAGTCCCACTCTGGACCGGAGACAGCTGAACAGTGCATACAGGGATGTGATCGACCACAAGTGCGATGATTAAAACACTGATCGTGCGGGTCCGTCTTAATTAACGCCACCCCGCAAGATGGGTTAGCACATGTTTTCTTCATGTTACAGTTAGTGGGGATCGTTAAACCGATAGCTATGAATCAAAATAATTTCAAATAAAATAGATTTAGATCTAAACTAAAATAATTTAGCTTCAGTCCCCGTAGTATATGGTGACCTGGAGGTTGGATCGATATTCAGTAGAACTTGAATATGGGTTTCAAGACAGTCACGTTGTGTAGCGTTGCTGTAACAAACAACAAAATTTTTTACTGAGTTAGGTCCAAATTCAAATAAATACTTAAAATAGTCTATCTAAATTTAAATGATTTAAAATCAGCGATGCCGAAAGCAATCGCTAACAACTGTAACCAGCATGGGAGACGAAAAGTGCGACAAACTACCAATGCTGCAAATGAAATAGGCCGACGTCGTACATCGCCGTGACACGTGAGCGATAATACAGTGATCTCTAGTAAACGTAGCTTACCGAATCGATAGAGTTCAAAAAACTCCAAGAAAGTTTAATTTTTAATAAAAAAAAAAAAAAAAAGTACGCTAATCTATCCTAAAGGTTTGTGAAGCTTACTATAATCAATGGCAAAGAAAAAATAACTTCAAAATTCCGCTAAAACACTAAACAAACCTTACAAAAGCGAGAGCGAAAAAATAACCTGCCGTGTCTTGAACGACAAAGTTAAGAAGACCGAGTTGGGGTTTTCAGGTGCTATTGCAGGGGGACGTCAGGACGTGACGTCACCGACCTTGATACACTCAGGTTTGATCGGCATTAATTTTAGTTTAATGCATTGTCGTGTCTGGGATAACAATTGTTGAGTTACCCATATTATTTATTCACGAGGTAATGTATTTCGATATAAATATTGAGAAATTTTAAGATGAAGTGCGGTAAAAGTCCAAAAATGATGATTTGGCATGGAATGACCCTAAATTATCTTATGTATTTAAATCCCCCCCTTCAGTGTACCCGTTAAATTGTAAAAATGTGAAACAACAAGTGATTAATTTTCTTTAGAAATGATATGGTAGGCCCCCTAAGGTATATTTGTCTCTGTTAATTTTCCATTAACAATCACAATGATTACGGGTTTTACATCCTCTGTTCATAATTTTTTTTTTATATCCATAGTAACATATCAGATTATCGATTACCTGGTCTAGTGACATGTCACCAGATCTAGTGATAAACCAAGGTTACTAGACCTGCTGGTCTAGTGATACAAAATGTTAATAATGTCATACCCCGAGTCATGAATATAACTAGGTTCGATACCATGTCAATAAATACTATGGCATTGATATCTTTACCGGGTGTAGATCTTCATACGCAAACGTATGAATATTTTTACCGGATGTATATATTAACCTGCTATATGTAGGTATACAATGTGGCCAGGTTGTAGCACATACAACATTTCAGTACATGTCCACAATAAGAAAAACAGGATTATGGGCATATCAAGAAATGAAGGAGTACATTCACAATACATCATACTGCGTATCTATATTGCATTAGAGGAACAATATTTACTTTGCTAGACTCAGTATCTAGCTTTAATAATGGTTGTGCATAATATTCCACATTTCAGATATATTATGGAATGTTTTTGTCTTAGAAATAAATGCTATTTTTATATGCATTACATTGTGTTCTTAATAATACTTTTAAAATGTAACTTACCTCAGAATTATCACTCAACTGTGCACTATCAACCAGTGTACGTTTTCAAAATAAGGGCCATGTGAAAGTGAATAATGGCCGGTTGGCGGTGTATACCTACACTTTGTACAATATATTTCAACATATCGTCATCAGTACACAGGGGGTCTACAGACACAAAGTAATTTGTATTAATCTACAGCCTTTTAAACAGGCGTATACTGAATCGCGGAACGGAAAGATTCTATCCAGATATGAGCAAAGATATTTATATAAGCTGACGACAATAATTTTTATATTAGAAAAAAAAATATATATTAATGTTATTGTTGTAGATTATTTCTACACTTTTGAAATTAAAATAATAGGCCTTCTGCATAAATTATATGACCTGATGACAGCCTATACCGAGAGCACTCAGCTAATGCACTGACAGTCAAACTCACAGCAATAACAAATTCGATAGGCCTACTAGCTTCTAAACCCCCTACATAGGCTGGTATGTTTTTATTTCTCAAAATATTTAATCGCAAGGGCTTATAATAAACAAATATTAACCGATTAGTGCAGGCCCCCTATATTATTTTACTGTATTTTGTGTATACAAAGTATTGAGCAAACAAGCTAATAAAATGATTTTAGCACTATAAATATATATATTTAATTCATTTATTATATCGCACATTATTGTGTTTAATACTTTGGATTTGTTTCTTGGTGGTTTCAAAGTAATTGCTGTAGGCTTATCATTCTGTTCCGTGATTCTGATATTTCGTTCCGTGATTCTATTAAACATAGATTTTAAATATTTGTCAATAACTGTAGCATTCTTTGTGATCTTAAACTTTCTAAACATTCGGGCAAGGCTAATTATGATAAATAAGCTGATAATATGAAAAATAACATTTAAATATAAAAAGCACGTTAATATTTTTATAATTTACACCCGGGTGAAAATATACATACGCCGGAAGTCAGTTTGCCGCTAAAAGATTTACACCTGGAAAAGATTTTAATAATAATATGAGTATTTATTGACATGGCATCAAACCTGATAACATTACTTGTCTGACAAAAAAATCAGCTCTAGACTATAGTCCAGCTCAAGAATAAAAAAAATGGCCTGCCATTGCCACTAGGCTACCACTGACTGGGGGAGAAGTGTTTTTTCTGTCAAAAAAAATGTTGAATTATCACTTTATTTTGATATATCATGAGAGACCAATTTTTGGTCAGAAAATCGGGAGATCTCACGCCCAAATCGGGAAACTTGGCACTACTGCACACTCACACTGGCTGCCGGCCCCGGGTGTGGCCAGCTAGGTGACCGGCACCGTGTCACGCGTGTGACTGGCGACCGGTGCTGGCGTGAATCGTGACGATATCATCGGAAATGATTTATTATTCCGCAAATTCTAACATAAATTGCTTGCATAAAAGGATACGATTGGCTGCACCATAACCTTCTGTACTTTCTGTCCTCCCTTATACGCCATGATAGTTTGTGATTAAAGTTGAGGGGTACAATTCCCACCTCCAGTAAAAAAATTAGGCCAACAAATGAAAGCGGCAAGACGCACAACGTGCGTGAATTACACATGCGCAATAAACCGGAACAAACTGCTGCAGCAGATTCCGTTGTAAATATAGCGTCAATTCACAATATTACCCCGTGAGAGGGCGCTACTATAGTGGGATATTGCCCTTTTATCCCAGGGCATGCAAGGGGAAGCTCTCTATATACCTGGCAAGCTCACTTGAAAAAATACCCCTTTTACTTGCTATTTAGCACAGGTTGAAAAAATGACCCCTAATTCTGTATATATTTGTGAACATATTCTTCTCTTTCAAAATACCCCTTATTTGAGGTTGTGTCATTTTGATCCGCTAAACACGTAACGCGTGTAACGCACGTTTTTCACGAAAAACAACCAATAATAGCGTGTTTTCTCCTTCACGGATGAGAGGCCAGGTTTATGGGGAACAGCCTGGGCGTTCAGTTTAGACTAGTCTGCGATATTTTATTTTCTATTTTATCAACATGTGTGCCAATACCATGCATGGTTGTCATCACGTTTTAATTAGGTTCGCCGCTATCAAGACGGGGTCCGTTTGACAGCTCGGTCATTCAGAGATGTCAGTCAGATGTTGGGCCAACGCCTTGTTCCTATGACAAATAACTAGTAGCGTTGACCCGGCGTTGAGCCAACGCCTTGTTCCAATTGCAAGACAGAAGGAAGCGGTCGAGCGATCCCTACGGAAGTGGGTCAAAATACAGATAGCATTAAATAACCAGACTAATGTTGTCTACTGCACAATTGTTGGTGCAATGTCGGGCCAGCATCTGGAGATGGTGGATCAGCGTCGTACCAACATGGGACACAAAAACATTAGTGTGTGCTGTATTCAGATGGTACAATAATTGGCCCAACACTGTGTCTTGCAAGTTTGTTGGCGCGATGCCAGCCCAGCATCCTGAGGTGAAGAACCGGCATAATAATGAGTTTATTTGTTTATCAAGACAAGCACTAGTTATTTCTGTTTTAAAAAGATTCATTGATTCATTTGTATGATTATTTACATAGCCTAGATATACTTATAGACGGGTAGATAAATGTAAATAACTATTCGAACTCCAAAAAAATTATAACAAAAGGTTTCTCAACGGTTTTCTATCCTACTCAATATAGTGAATGACCAAAAAAAGTCTATCAAAATCTGACCGATAAAAGTCCGAAAATCGTAGATGGCCGCCATTAGCCATGAAAAACGGTAAACCCATCCTAATTTTACAATCGAACCATGATTCTTGTTAATAATCCAAGTTTCTAAGAGTTGGGGAACTCATTAGTTACAATTACATTCTGGCAGTGTTAAGAATCTAAGATGGCGGTAGGGATAGGGGGCAGAATCTAAGGTCAAAGGTCAATTTAAAGGTAAAATAGGATTTTTCAACAAATAAAAGTAGGAACAAGTGTAATCCCTTTTTTCGTGTAATTTTGACTAGACAATCTATTCCTTATATTATTTTAATGATTCAAGATCATTTTTAATGTCAAGGGGTCAACTTCAAGGTCAAATAATCAAAAATATGATTTATACCATATAAAGCTAAGAGCATGTGTAATATCTCATTTTCATGTGATTTTGCCTGGTAAGTCATTTTATGGTATTATGTTTGTGATTCAAGGTGACCTTCAACGTCAATTTTAAGGTGAAATTAAGGTCAAATTCCTGACAATATTACTTAAAGCAGATTCAAATATCTATTTTTAACTCGATAAAGTCTTCTTCAACGCCTTCCAATCGTCCTTCCAACGCTTTACCGTTGCTCTTGAACGCCCCCCAGATTCTCTCTAACGTCTCCCAATCGCCCTTCCACACTTTCCCATCGCCATTTAGCGCCTCCTCGTCATCCATTAACACTTACTCATCGCATTTGTACTCCTCCCCATCGCATTTTAACGCATTTCAGGGCATACCATTTAACACTTTTCTGTCGCCTTCTAACGCCTTATTGTCGCGCTTCAGCACCGCTTCGTCGTTCTTTATGCCTCCCCGTTGCCTTTTAACGCCTCCCTGTTGCCCTCAAATTTTTCTTGGTCGCCCTTTAATGCCTCTGTGATGCCCTTAGACGCTTCCTCGTCGCCCTGTAACACCTCTATATCGCGCCTTATCGCCCACCTGTCACCTTTTAACGCAAACACAGCTCACTTTAACATCGTTTCGTCGCCCTTTATGCATCTGCGTCGGCCTTTGACGCCTCTTTGTTGCAATTGTAGGCCTTCCCAGTCGCCCTTTGGAGCCTACACGTTACCCTTTAACGCTTCTTCATCGCCCTCTAACGTAACCCCAATACCCTTTAATGCTTTTCCAACGTCATTCAAGGCTTCCTCGTTGGCCTTTAATGCCTCGCTGCCACCAGTAATGCACCCCGTCATACTTAAATGAATCTTAGTCGCTCTTCTACGCCTCTCCATTGCCTTTTAAAGTTTCTTCATCACTCTTTCAGCACCTCTCCAATGCCTTTTAACGCCTATACATCGCCCTTTAACGCTTTTCCTTTGCCCTTTTTAACGCCTCTCCATCGTCATGCCTTCACATCACTGTCAAATGCCTCTCAATCGTCCTTTGAAGCCTCTTCAATGCCTTCCCATTGCGATTTAACGTATCTGCCCTTCCACTTGTAATGCCTTGTTATTTCCCCCTACTTCCTTGTTAAAAAAGATGTTTTCACAAAGTTTAATTGATTTTTTCACCTTAAGCATACTTAATCATTAACGACCTACTAGAATTAGATTATCCAGTCAAAATTACACCTGAACGAGGTACTATGCATTGTCAGATTTGTGGCATTATATGTTTTTTACCTATTCGGAAATTTAGAGGGTTGAGGTGGCACACCAAGAACTTAGAATCTAACATTACTTGTTTTGTCCAGAGAGGGGTGGTGGAAAAGTGTAAACACATGTTTCAGCTTGATAAAAGAACTAAAGTAAAATAGATGATGTAAGCACAATGTAAATGTATTCCTTGAATTTCACTGCTTTTTCATGATATAACTCCCAGCCGGATATTCGAACTTGTTCCCATAACAACTGTGGCATGTATGGTCTAAAATATATATATTTGAGAAAGGCAAAGATATTGCGTTTAGAAAATACCATCAAATTCATATCCACAATATGGACCAATACTGCTGTTTTTTCTGTGATGTGTCACATATATTCGAGCAAATTACGTTGAAAATGTTCGGAATAACTTCTGTTGGCCTATATCCAAGAACTTTGTACAAGTTATACCTACATTACTATACAAAACATGCAGCTTGTAGTATGGTTATAGGCCCTAATTCGGATATCAGGACATTGTGCCAGTGAATATTACGACACTTAATACTTAGAATAGACATAGACGGGCAGTTGTACACTACATTATTCATAGCAATTTTCTTCTTCTAGACATTGGCTGCCAGTTAACATCTCAGTCAGTAGTCAGATTTTGATCACCTTTTTTCCTGCTATTACTAAGTACATCCCATTCTGTGAAACTCAATGACCTTGACCTCCTTTGTTTTCACCGAGCTGGCTAATACAATGAAGTGGGAGGGAGGAGTATTATATAACCATGTTTTCACCGAGTGACGTCACTGCGTTTCATAGAATGAAGTATGGGGAGGGGGTGTTATATAACCTTGTTTTCACCGAGTGACGTCACTGCGTTTCACAGAATAGGTGACAAAGCAACTGGATATATTCCAGTAGGCTAGGCTAGGTCGGTTACACCAGGTCTTTATACACGAAAAATAGGTATTACACTTTTTATTACTTATTAAAAATCACATTTTGATCACTTGACCTTAAAATTGACGTTTTGCCATTGAAATGATATTGTTTACAGTTTGACTTTGGAAGTGCCTTTTTTTCTTGAACATGTTGAAGATGTCATTGAATAACCAAAATAATGCCACAAATGGATTCTCCAGTCAAAATCAGAGCAAAAGGAGGTAATACACATGATGTTTGTTGACATATGTACAAATATATATTTAGCCATTTGACCTTTAAATGGACCTTTTGATCTCGAAGGTCACCTTGAATCACAAACATCATACCATAAATAATTGATCTACCAGTCAAAACCATAAGAAAACGAGGTATTACACATGTTCTTAGCACAATTTGGTAAAAATCAACTTTTCGATTACTTGACCTTGAGGTTGACCTTTTGACATTGAAGATGACCTTGAATCATGATAATATTATAAGGAATGTATTTTCTAGTTAAAATTACCCGAAAAATAAGTATTACACTTGTTCCTACCTTTATTTGTCGAAAAATCCTTGTTTACCTTTAACGTGACCTTTGTCCTTGGATTCTGCCCCCTAGACCCACCCACATCTTAGATTTTTGACAATGCCAGAATGTTATTGTAAACAATGAGCTCCCCAACTCTTAAAAAGATGTATTATAAACAAGAATCATGGTTTGATTTTAAAAGTTTAGGCAACTTAGAATGGTTTTATCAATTTTTACGACCAATGGCGGCCATCTTGGATTTTCGGTCTTTTATGGGTCAGATTTTGATAGATTTTTTTTGTCAGTCATTATATCCAGTAGGATAGAAAACCGTTTTGAAACCTTTTGTTATAATTTTTGGGGGTCAGGTGGTATATCGACCCAAAGGCTTAGATGCTGGCCCACACTTAAAAGCATCATACTAAAACAGGATCCTCTTTTTCAAGTGAGTGACATTCTCTGTACCGGTACCGAAATTTAACATGACATTATGTGCAGATAAGACTCATATCACACAAAGTAATAACTTCTAGATATGTCTAACTGACATGAGACAATACACTTTGTACTGTGAAATGTATCGATGATCACTTAAAAAATAAGAATAATATTGAAAGTCTTCCACTCTTTTTTTAATGATGACCGTTATCCGCCACTTAATTGGTACTTTTAATGTCCTGGTTATACAGACAATGTGTCTCACTCCGCTGTGATCAGGTCTTTGTTTTGGTGGGGCAACAATATCAAAAAACAACAAACTTAAATCCTTAATAACTCGATCAGTAACCGGAGCAGTAAAATAAAAAAATAAAACACCATTCTCCATGGATTGATCTTTTGATTAAAATAAGCAAAACAGTAGAATTAGCAGTGCTTGGTGAAACGGACAGGTCAGTCGACAGAGTGATTTTTGTTGTTATACTCATCTTTTATATCATGTATTATACACGTAACCGTAACCCTTTCTGGTCTATTATTGCACATATAATACTCTATCTGTGTATAATGTCTGACACTAATATGAACTCAAAGCCTCTGAGATGTATAGCCTGGAACAGTCGAGGTATGAATGCGGCTAAACCTTACTTGAACACTTTATTAAAAGATAATGACATCGTTGTTATATCTGAACATCAGCTGTTCCACGAAGAAATATATAAACTGAAAGAAATCTGTGATGTAAGTGATTTTCAAGTCTATGTAAAAGCTAAACCAAAACCTATTTTAAATACAATCAGATACACACCTGGTAACTGTGGCATAGCTATAGCATGGCGAAAGTCACTTAAGTATAAAGTGACACCGCTGAAAGACATAAACAATGATAGAATGTGTGTTTTAATGTTACATGTCTCTCCTGTTCGTCATATATTTATCATTGGGGTTTACCTACCCCATAGAACATGTATAAAAGATGATATTTGTGACTACTTGAGTGTAATAGCAGCTTTTATTGAAAGTCACAGGGGGTGTGAAATAATAATTATTGGTGACTTTAACTGTCATATTGGAGATGAATTTAGCGGAAGGTCATGGGGTCAAACATGCAGTAATGGTAGAAAACTCCTCAAGCTGACTGATTCGTATGACCTTGTTATTAAAGATTTGTATAATTCAAGTACTGGGCCAGCATTTTCATTTCAAAATTCATGTGGTGGTACATCCTATATAGAACATTGTGTCATCTCACGCTCATTAGTAGATCAAGTTCGGATGTGTGGCGTTATGGAGGAAGCGACTGAAAATACTTCAGATCACCTACCTGTGTTTGCAGTAATAGACATCTGTTTTGAAAATAATAATAATGGTCGAAAATCTATGCGAGACGATATAACCTGGCAAAAATTAAGCGAAACAGATATTAGATCTAAGTACACTGATAAATTAGAGAGCTTCATGTCTGATTATATTTTGAAAAATTGCATGTTTACTACTGAAATATCAACGCATTCTAAAAATGATATTGACAAGTGTATTAACGATATCAAAAATATGATGTGTTTAGCCAGCAAATTACTTCCCCGTCAGAAACCAAAGGGTCATGCTCGACCATATTGGTGTCCAGAGTTGACTGTTCTGTGTCGCGCTAAAAAGCAGGCCTGGCGTGAGTGGGTGAAAGCTGACAGGCCGCGAAATGATGATAGCCCATTATGGCTCCGCTACAAGCTGACTAAAAGAGAATTGAGGGCCAGACAGAGACAGCTACATTATCAATATGAGCTTAACTACATCAATAAACTTGACAAAGCTGATAATATCGATCAAAAACTGTTTTGGCACCTGATAAACCGGAGACTCAAACCTAGGGCAGGTAACGAATGTGCTTTTAAAAGGCCCGATGGCCAATACGTAACCGACCCTATAACCATTAGAGATGAGTGGCGTAGTTATTTCGAGCAAATTTTTACACCAAATTCATATAACCAAGACAAAAAGTTTGACGAGCATGTAAAACAGGTGGTAGCTGATTTCTCTGCTAATATAAACACTGATCGCGAGATGCACGTTTGTAATGATGTTATAATGCCAGGTGAAGTTGAAATTGTGTGTAAACAATTAAAGCTTAATAAAGCTTGTAGTTACGATGGTATTCGTGCAGAAAATCTCCGGCACGCAGATAAAACTACTTACTTTGTGCTTAGCAGAGTTTTCTCCGCAATGTTTTTAAATGGATACAGACCTGAATGTATGAAACGTGGTATTATCATTCCTATACCCAAAGGTAAAAAAGATCATAGTGATCCGAATAACTACAGAGGTATAACCCTCCTTAGTACACTTAGTAAGGTATATGATAAAATCCTACTAAAGAGATATGAGAATTGGTTCAGAACAACATTATCTAATCTGCAAGGGGTAGCGGAGAAGGGTGGCTCCAGTATAAATACTGCTCTGTTACTACACGAAGCTATTGCCCATACTGAAAACACCTATGTAGCACTCCTTGATGTAATGAAAGCGTTTGATAGTGTCTGGATAAAGGGACTTATGTATAAACTTATTAATCTAGGAATGGATAAACGGCTGTGGTCCGTTATATATGATAGCTACAATGGGTTCAAATGTTCTGTTAAGATAGCTGGAGGCCTATCCAATTGGTTTTGTCCCCAACAGGGAGTACATCAAGGTGATGTCATGTCTATGTACCTTTTTTGCATATACAACAATGACTTGTTAAATGAACTGGTTAGCATAGCCTGTCCTATTTCTATTGCTCATACAATACTTACATGTCCAGCCTTTGCTGATGATATCGCTGTTGCTGCCAAGTCAGAATCTACTTTACAATATATAGTTGACGAGGCTGCTGAACACAGTATTAAATGGAGATATAGTTTTAATTTGGACAAAATTCGAATACTTGTTTTCTGTAAAAATAACAGAGTGCGTATTGTTAATATCACAATAAGAAACCAGTTATTAAAACAGGTTGACAGTCACCTTCATGTAGGTATCCCACTATGCAGCACAAAAAAAGCAGATAAAGACTTTTGCAATGAAAGGATTACCTGTCACAAAAAGCTTGTAAATATGATTTTAAGTATTGGTAGCAGTACTGGTGGGATTAATCCTATCAGTGGTAGTAAACTGTACTGGGCTGTGGCAGTGCCTAAATTACTATACGGGTGTGAGGTGTGGTCAATGAGTGAACAGAGTGTATTAATGATGGAGCAGGCTCATGTATGGGCAGCACGCGCCCTGCAGAGTCTGCCAAATCACAGCTCATGTCTAGCGGTCACTGCTTCACTTGGATGGCTGAGTATTGAGTCACACATTGACATAAAACGGTTATGTTATGTACACAGGTTAATTTGTGCTGAACCTCGCTCCATAGCCCGTAAATTGACTGTTCATGTTTTTATGCAAATGTATATAGATGAAGATATTTCTACATATGAGGGACCCATTGCTGTTTTATATAAAACTTATAGGAAATATAATCTAATGGATATCGTGTACAATGAATTATTTTTTAGTGCAACTCCCATGTCATCTACACGTTGGAAAAAATGTGTTTATAACTCTGTAAGTCAACAGCATATTGCGCGTTGGAATATGTCCCGCATAATGTACACAAGTTTATATTTGTTTAACAAATGTGTGAAATCTGTGAACTGTTTATGGATTTGGAAGGTTGCAAAACGTAATCAGGCTTTTTTAAGTAAATGTAAAACTGTTGCTAGGATTTTAATCGGTAGCGGATGTATCTTTTATAGTTTTTCAGGTGATAATGTCCGACATTTACAAATATGCTCTCTGTGCGATTCTTATGACAGATTAACTGTTGCTCACGCGTTGTTGAGCTGTGCGAGTCTTGAACCTCTTAGAAGTGTCAGCTGGGCCGCCGCTACTCAGTCTATGGCTGAGTCGTTAGGCTCGCTTTGTGACAATGAGAAAATGATTATGTTATTGAGCGGATTGAATTGTCCTTACATTACAGAGTGGCAGGTTATATATGAGGACATTATCACTTTTCTCGCCACGATGTACACCAAGTTCAAGGCGAATTTAGATCGACTGTGATTTTCCACGAGCTATTCACAATACCTTGAAATGTCACAGTAATCATACGAATTGGAGCCTTTTTGGGATTAGAGTTGGACCCACCCCGGCCGGCCCAGTGCGTTGGCCCTGTGTTGATCTGATCTTGGGCCAACGTCGTAGACGCTGGACCAGCATTGGATCGACATGGGACCGACGTATTGTGCCGGCTGGGTGGTTTCAGGCGGTGTACCAGCCTTGTGCCAATTTCGGCCGTACTTTTTCGTTTGTACTTTCATAAACACATGCTGCAATGTTTCACCCTCTGTACATAATGTTAATAATGTGTGTATTTGGTACGTTTTTCAATAGAAGTTCTGACGCATTTATGTAATGTCAAATAAAAAAAGAAGATTTAATAACATTTGTGCCGGCTGGGTGGTTTCAGGCGGTGTACCAGCCTTGTGCCAATTTCGGCTGTACTTTTTCGTTTGTACTTTCATAAACACATGCTGCAATGTTTCACCCTCTGTACATAATGTTAATAATGTGTGTATTTGGTACGTTTTTCAATAGAAGTTCTGACGCATTTATGTAATGTCAAATAAAAAAAGAAGATTTAATAACATTTATAATTAAAATTAGCAACGCAATTAATTATTTATTTATCGGTTATAATACTATGTAGAATTGTATTTGTATTGTCTTTACTGTATACCATGTATAACACATGTACTTCAATATGGAGGTGAATAAAGACATATATATAAAACAGTTATGCAGCTTTAAGTAGTCTAATACTACTAAGACTAAAATCAATAGTTACAATGAAAGTTGCAGTTGAGCAGGGATAACTTAAAAGAAAACTTTGTAGGAAAGCCAACACAAATATTATTTATAAGATCATAAAATATGCCTCAGGAGGCCTATCCCCATCACATAGAGGGATACTGAAAATATCAAGTTATACGGGGGTGGCTTAAATTCGATGTACTATCTGTGATCCGTAGAAACAGTGAATGACAATACAGGTACAACAAATATTTATAAGGTTTCAAATCTCAATTACTCATGACACAAAGTTTTTATCATTAGGGTTTAGAAGAACAATTTTTTATAATGAATCCCCCCCTTTCAGAGAATGTTTAATACAATAACTTAAAATGTATTGAAATCATTTAAATTCTCAATAATCAGACTGTCAGAAGTCAGATGGTATTGACAAACCAATTGTGTTGATATATTCCTTTATATGGGATAGAAACTGAGAAATACCCGCGTTTCCAGTGTGACAAGGCAATGCTCTGGATGAATTTATCAATCAAACATTGACTATCACTAATTTGTTTGCATGACATGTTACTAGAGTATATCCACATAACTTTAGAAAATATAATAAAATACATAGGTGTTTAATACATAACATTAAGAAACATGATAATAAATATATTATCTTGATGACAAAACTTAGACAGATGTTAATTTTCCACAGGTGGACCTCTGCTGCTGACTGAAAGACTGCTAGAGGAGGACTAATGTTACATACCAACTGTTAATTAATGTAGATGTGCAATAGCTCGACCACAGATTAACGTTATAGGATGTATATAAATATAATGCAATAAAAGTCCATGAAAATAATATTAACTCCAGCTCTATCTATCAGCAAGGTATAAGTGAGGTTACAGTGTGAAATGTCTTGAGTAGGATGAGAAATGACCTTAACGGTCATATATAAAGAAATAAATGAGTGGAATCAACAAATGTTTCTCCCAGGTTAAGTTATAAAAGTGTGGGAAATTCTGTTCATTTAATCCCACACATTAGCAGTATTAACAAAGTTTTTGCCAAAAATTTTTTGGTTTGGTCTCACTTTGCGTTCGCGACGTGATTTCAGCAACGGCCCTACGGGGAAACTGAATCACAATCACTGTCACTTTGAATGACAGGTTTAGGACTAACCCGTCTGTGGCAATCACCACGTCGAGAATGTTTCTTCTTTTCGAAGCGTTGCTGTGGTTGTGACGCATGTTGTTGTTGTGGGCGTGCTTGTATACTATTGAGTGTTGGTATGGCACGTGTTGTTTCTTCCCCGTTCTCACTGAAGGTGTACGGTGTTTGTATTATAAAATGAGGGTTAAATATTGGTGGTAAATTTTCACATTTCGCCATCTCTAAACTGTCTACTATTTTAGTCTTTGTGATAATTATGGAAACCCACAAAGTTATCTCCCTGATGTTTCTGTGTGGGCTGGGTCTGTTGGGCGGGGGCCCTAGGGTAGTGGTTAGCACCGCTGCCTTTCACGCCAGAGTTCGGGGTTCGGTTCCCGGTCTCGGCGGTTTGAAAGAAACAAAAATGTTTCTTCCCCATCCACGTGTGAAAGTTAGTATTGTGGGGAGCCTCCGTGACCGAGAGGTAGCGTGCTCGGCCTCAGACCGCCAGGGCTCGAATTTCGAATCCTGTGTCTGGAGGACAGTGTCATCTCAATCATTTCACCATCCTCAGGAGGTTCTCCTGGCCCAGTTTAGCCTATATGTGCACAAAGGTGGCCTAAAGCCCGATTCATTTCATTTTCATTTGCTGGGTCTGTTTCACGTGGGTTTGTTGTGACTGCTGTGTGGAGTAGGGAGCATGGTAGGCAGGTACTGTGCTGCTTGTGTGTGTGTATGCGGCACGGGGCAGCATCAGCAGCAGCATCTGCAGTGTTGTACAGAGGTGATGGTTTATCCACGTACATGTAGTCTGTGGCAGCGGTTGTTGAGCGCTGTGTGCTGCGCAGCATTCCATGCTCATTAAGCATGGCAGGCCTCTCTTGTGGATGTTCTGATTGGCCTGAGATCGGGGCGATGCAGGGTTATTTACATAGGCGGCATAATCTGTCTTCTTGATTGTGGCAAGGTAGTGAAGCCATCTTTGTCCCTGCTCACTTTTTTCTTCGCAAAGCTGGCTTATCTCTGCGCCAAGCCTTTCTATTTCGTCATCTTCATCATCTTGCCAGGATCTGGATCTAGCTCTGTCTGTTTGAATAATGATGAAATGTGTTTGATGAAGCCATGTCGTTTTCGTGAAAGTAACTGTGTTTAGTCTCTTTGACGATATATGTATAGAGATTGTTATAAGGCTTCTAACTATGATTTGTTGATAATTAATATTTTCATACCTGTCTGAAATATCAATGTAGAATATTGTCCTAAATAGGCCACTGTTGGTCATAGTCACTGCCGATGAAGTTGGCACACTGTTGGAATGGCTACAGGCTGATGTAGTCTTGTAGCTGATTGTGAGTGGAGTAGCGTGGACTCTCAAAATGATGTTATGTATCCTAGAAATGTTTTATCCGACTTGGATAGGTTAACTGTGTCTCGGTAGAACCTCATACACTAACCAGCTAACGCGCCAAATCCGCGCGTACCCACGCTACAAGCGTCCTTAGGGACACGTGGGAATAAATAGGCATCCTGAGGTATCACACACTACATTAATCCAGAACTGGGGTGCGCTTCAATATATTGGTAACAAAGTGTAATTAAATGTATCATGTGGATAAATTGCCAAATCATCATTAGAGCTAGGCAAAATATAGCTGATTGTGAGAGCATAACCAGGTAATTGCAATAGTATAACCAGGTAATTGCAACAACGATAGATCTAAAATTCATCAAATTTCGCCCTGATTGATTGCATATTTACAATAAATATAATATTATTTTTTGGGACAGAATTCATCGTTGGTAACGTATGGATAGGCCTAATGCTTAATTAATGTTATATCGCTGATATTTTCTTTATCGTCTTCGATCATTATTGCTTATATTTAAAACATGGTTTAACGAAATGATATCAACACCACCATATTTACCATATTTAGGTCTACTGACTAACTTATGTTCACTTGGAATTATGAAACAGATATGAAACAAAATATGGTGACAAGCTGACTATAACACATTTCGTAGAAACAAATTTAATTTGTGACTAGTAATATGTATGGAAATGATAAATATGTTGTTTTATATGACTTAAAACAGTAAAACAAGAACAGAAACAAAAACATGGTATTTGGCAAGGCATATTTATAAAATACACAGGGCAGGCCTATGTGTGTGTGTGTGAAAAAAAGAAAAAGTTGTCATTTGGATGGTAGCCCGAAATGAATGGATTTGTACGAGGTAACTGTCTAATTTATACTGGACATTTACAAAGCCATATCAAAATCGTAGCGTATTGATTGGTGGAATCGTTAATACTAGCCTACTTTAGTCATAGGCCTACTACTTATTAGAAGCATTGGATGGATTTTGCAAGTTATCACTGACTATTATTGTGGCTTCTAATAACTTTTTAGAGTCACTTAAAAAAAAAAAAATTGTGCCGGTATGATCAGTATAAACGGCCTTCATTTTTTTACATTTCAAGCGTCTGTAAACAACATTGATATAGCAGTGTATAACGTCAGGTCAACGCAGTGCCAGACTTTTAATCGCGCATGCAGTTAACGATTCATATTCAGAATATTATTTACAGCTGTTTACATTGGATTGACGGCGCATGCGCTGGAATGGAAGCGTTCTGATTTTCTAAGAAGATATTTTGCCTAATTTTCACCTTTTTACAGAGTTTTAACCTATTTCTTCACACTTTTTTGTGTGCCACCATGCTCACTATAATGCAGGGCACAGCTATGCTGTGTAAATAAGTGTTGTTTCAGATCTATAGTAGTTTTCTGGCTGAATTTCGGCAAGGGCTCAGATTGCTCTTGTGGACCATGCTCGATTCACGCGGGAAGCTCTGCCTAAAATTGCGCAATCTATGAATATCCAACTATAATCCATAGTTTGCTCTTCCCATCCGTTTTCCTTTCGAAGTTTAATTCAATCCTCTTTCACTTATTTTTATTCCTCAATCATTTTGACAAAACTTAAATACTTATTTTTCTCCGTCTATTTGATGTTTTTGAGACTTTCTCGCAACTCTGAAATCTGTGTTAGTCAGCCTGTGATCACGCATGTGCTTGATTGGCAGCGCTCTGATTTTTAAGAATACTGCGATCAATCATGCCCTTTGTAATGCATAGCTCAGCCATGTCTGTGTGAATAAGTGTCATTTTCTGAACTAAATTAGTTTTCTGTTTGAATTTCGGCAAGTGTTCAGATCGTTTTTTTTTTTTTGCAAAATGTTTTGGGAACATGATTGATTCATGCGGGAAGCTTTTCCTCTAATTTCATGAATTTGCACATATCATGATTATCTAACCACTTCTAATTACCAATTGGACTAGTTCACTTCCAATTCGTGATCCTTTTGGGGCTTGCGTTGGCCAGTCTGTGTCATTAAAACTATTGACGAGGAGGGCTTTTTCTAAAAAAAAAAATCAGTGCTCATAATGCCCTTGACAGTTTTTGAGGTCCTTTTATAATGTCTTCTATTGTATCTAAATAATTTACTACAATATCTGTGGTTCACTCATTGTGTTTTTGACATTCTCAGATTTTTTTCTTCAAATAATTTTAAATAATTTTAAACTAAATATCAACTAATCTACTGTACTAGCTGTGACTGGTTATGTCTGGCCCTATTATCGACTGTGGGCTGGCGCTCGGCTAGTTTATGTCAACCCTATGACTGTTGAATAGGCCAAGGCTTTTTCAGAGTCTGTCTGACTGCTTGCCTATTTTTTTTTCTTGCTTGATTGTTTGCTTTCATGTTGATTCCTGTACTGCTAATGAGTGACTGCCATTTGATGATTGATTGATCAATTGATTGATTGAAAGTTTCTCTGATATTTCCTGTGAAGGTCATGTTTTATCAATGACTGCCTCTCTCTTACAGCTAATTGTCCCTTCCATTTAAACATGTTTGATATTTTTAATTACTGACTGCTATTTATTGTTTGTTTGCTTGTTTGACTGATGTTTCTTGTGAAGGTTCATATTTTATAATTGTCTACCTCTTTCTTTCAGTCAATTGTCCTTTCCATTTAGGCCGAGTCATACAGGTTTGTTTAAATTTTGTTTAAATTGTTGTGCTTGATCACGCATCCTCGGTAAATTGTTGTGCTTGGTCACGCACCCTCGGGAATAATGTGCGGGACCCTGTTCCGTTTTACACCCTACATGTGTGAGATATTTAACTGGATTCAGAATCCTAACACATTCTAAGGTTTGATCTCTCATTCTTCGAAATTTTGATTAACAACAATCTTTCATCACAGTTAAGCATGTTGGTAATACTAAGGATGTCAGTCTCTATGGTTCATTCATAATGTCTTCAATGTTATCAAACTATTACCAAAATTATTCTTAATTGTAAGCTTTAATTGCATTCTTATTTGCATTCTCTGTGAATTGTCCCATAATGTCAATGACATCAGTTGAATAATTTTAAATTTTAAGTTTCAGCTGCAATAATAACTGTGTCTCAATAATTTTTGATTTTGATTTGAAGCAGCTAATACATGCATAGGCCAATCCAGGATAATGTTCACTTCAAATGCATGCTTATTGTTATGAATTGAATTTTTCATACCCTGTGCTTATCGTCACGAATTGATCTTCTCATTGCTCTCCTAACCTGCTTTGTCTAGATTAATGATTTCCACAGGATGGTTTCATTGCCCTCTAGGGGGACATTGTTGATTGGTGAAATTCAATTTGAATTTTGTCTCATCTAGTCATCAGTCTTTATTTTCAGTTACTGCATATGCATGCATGCCGGTCCTACATGTAATTTTTGAATATACCGCAGGGACACTTGCCTTTTAACACATAAATTTTTATAAATTATTATAGCTTCACCCTAGGTATTGATGTGTTTCAATAGTCTACTGAAAAGGACTGAAAGCTGTATACTCCTATTTTGATTTGGTCCTTTGCTTATTGCTGTCAAATCAGTATACTCCTCTTCCTACTTCTCTTTCATCAAAATATCAAAATGCCTGGTTCACGATCTCGTGTCCCTGGTTATTTTGTTATAAATGGCAGACTTGGTATAACAGCTGCCATTGGGGGCCCTGCTGAAAAGCTTAAAGGGGGTGATCTTTATACTGCAATCTCCATATTAGCACGCCCCGATTTCCCCAGCGCGAGCTTTAACATTTCTAAAGTTTCCTCAGAATTTGAACTTCCCACTAAATGGGGATTGGTTGAACTCAGACAAAGATCTCCCCAAGAATTCTCTGAACCTCTTGCCATACCCCCTGTGTGGCTTGATCATCGAACATGGTGGACTATCAATGAAGTGGAGTCTACTCTCCTCAAGTTACAGAGTCAACAACAACCTCTTTCGCAGGTTAGAGCGGCTGATGCCCCAGGCTCCTCTTGTCTGGGTCCGGCTGTCCTATTGTCATCACCTGAGCCGGCAGCCTCTTCTATCGGCTCAAACATACCTGTGTACTCCCCTGCTATACCCCTAACCCCTGATAGGGTGATTGGGGATATAGTTGACCCTATCGCCTCAACTTCGGCTGAGGAGCTTAGACCTAATTGTGCAGGACCCTCCTCTTTACTTAGCTTGCAGACTCACGCTAAAAGTGTTAAAGCAAGGATCCGTTCAGAACGCATAAAAACTATGTAAAAAGCAGTAGATTATCCCCCTTGTGGTCCTAAATTCAACTCTGATCATTATTGCACATAATTTAATGAAAAACAGCTAACTATGCGGTGAACAAAGACCTTTATTTAACCTCTCAAAATGTGTTTGGTGATGTAACATTTGACAATGGGAAAAACGCACTTGTCATGGACATAATTTAACAATAAAGTCAGAAAGAATGAGCCAATGTATGACATTTTTTATGAAAAGTACTCTCCATATTGTCTATTTCCTACCCACAAAATATTACGGTGTTGAAATAAATATAAATATCGATAAAATGTGTTCAAACACGGCAACCCTCAGAATCAGCCACTGGCCTAGTTTAGTGTGACTAGACCCATATTGCCGGATAGCGTTCTAGATTATTCATATGAAACCATTCTATTTTAAAGTAAAAACAATGATAAAAAATGGTGAAGTCCTTGATAAGTATATTTCATCCTACCAGGGATCAATTAATTCTGATCTTGGTATCGATACACTTGTTTTTTTTTGTTATGTTAATTTTTAAATATTGTGTTCCCGAATGTGTCAGATGTGGCAAAATTTTTATTTGGGGTACTTGCTTCAGCCCAATTTATCACTTGCCCGAGAATATTTTATTCCCATCTATATTAAAAAATCATACCAGTGCCATATAATGATTAACAATGTCACTGGAAGTAACAAACGGTTGCTCGAATTTGAAATGATGCAAAATGAAGCATTTGCAGAGGGGGCCACTGTATGTTATTTTGTACTTGCCCCCATCCAAAATTGGTTGCCCTTCACACTTGGGCAACCATTAGTGTCAAGCCCTGTTATATAATATAAATATGAATTTTTTTAAATTTCTCCAAATGATGACACAAACTGTTATCATCTTCATATTGGGATGTTTATTTCCTATAAATTTAATGTTGTGACGAAAAGCGAGTTTTGAGATATATGATCTAGCAATGACAACATCATGAACATTCAAATAATTTTTTATAGATTTTTTACTTCTGACAAAATGGATCTGCGTGTGGAAGGAACGCGCCCCCAGAGTGGTCGGCATACCAGCAATAGAAATCCTATTACGGTGAGTTATTTTTTAAAATAGTTAATATGCTTTCTCTCACAATAATAACAATAAGAAAAAGGGATTAAAGTTTAGTGATTATTGTTATTCACAGATTTATTCGGAAAACTCAGGAATATATAGATACACTGATTTAGCTTAAAAAATAATTGCAGTACAGTAGAACCTGCTATAAGCAGGCACTCTTATGGGTAGCCAACCTTCTTGATCATTTCCACAAGGGTGGCTGCAGGTTGTACAGCATAGGGGGAATTGGCATTTTAGTATTTAAATGGAGTTATGCTATTTTTTATTTCTCATAGCGGAATGTACTGGTCAATCAAATTATAGCCACAGAGTCACTGGTGGAATTCAAATATTAAATACATTTGATTATACATGTGCCGAATTTTCTGGTGTATCGCTCGCTTCAGAGTATAGCCCGCAGAACCAGCAATTGCTGCTTTGATAATAGATACCCCGCTCCGGTGTATACCCGGCGTGTTCCCGTCTCACGTCGCCGATCTGTGCTCCACTCACAACACTACAGTTGTGATGAGCATTTTTTATCCTAGGGCTAGGCATATAGCAATGTAAAATCTGATATGTTTTAAATACGTAGTACTTATGCTGACATTGTATATTATAATCATGATAATTATAATACATTAATAAAAACATGTTGAGGTCTATTAACGGCGATTAGAGCTGGAAAGGTAAAAATCTAGCCTAGCATAAGCCTATTTTACAGAGCACGTACGTGTGCCTCTCATCAGAATCAACCCTTGTGTGTCACACTATGTGGGCCTATTGTAGCACATGTATTCCTCCCGCCGTTGTATACAATGCCATCCCCGGTAAACACGAGACGTTGAACTGCCCACCGTCATTGACATTGGCCCAACATCTAAACAACATTGGATCAACATCCTGTGTCGATACACATACCCACACTAGACTATTATAGCACCTTCGCTGAATGTCGCGTGCCGCAATACCTCGTCTCGTCTGTCTGAAGAGATTCTGGGGCCTGAACGTTTGAAATTCAGTCCATCATGGGAAATGTAATAGTTTGGTCTTTTTAATACCGGTATATTCATATTTTGATAACTTGTTTCTATCATTTTAATGCAGGGCTTCCAATGTTTCTAAATACAAAGACCATTTTATATATCTTTGTGCTGACAATCATAAGAACTGGCAAAATTCAAGGTAAATTATTTGCAGGTTTACCGCGGCCGTCGGCAGTAAAATGTCACACCTTTATTGATACAATGCTCTGATTACCGAGTGGCGGCTAACTGAGAGTCGGGTATGTGTGTAGTCCGTGAAGTACAGAAAAAACAATGCATTAAGACGTGATATAGGGCAGAAGAAATTTAACCATAATTATAAAAAAATATCCTCTTGCAATTCGAACTTTAACAATGTATTGCTCACTTTCGTTATATACCCCGCACCCGCCCTTTCAGAGAGTAAAAAGTAGCGGGTTATACACCGAAAAATACGGTAATTGTTCAGTGAGATTCTGAAAATATAAGCAAATTGGTACATAAAATATGGTAAAATAATTCATTATATTGTCTATGAATGTCCAAATCACTCACACAATGATGTAAAAGTTGTAAACACTTTAATAATGACTAGGTTAAACAATATTGTGGATGGCTAATACTTTCACATGTATGTAAGTGCAGAGATTTGAGGGTTGTCAATTGTTAAACAAAATTTTTCATTGGATATTTCAGTATATTAATCAAATATTTTGCCAGGGAGAAGAAATGCCATTCACACCTCGTGCTAGACAGCCACAGCAGTCAGCGAGGCCACACAGTCGTCCTGATGGGTAGGTACTGGGTATCTTATTACTGTATTTTCTGGTGTATACATTGTAACCTGCTATTTTTCAGTCACATTGGAAGAGGGCTATGCACAACTGATACATGGTTGAAGTTAAAAATCACATATCTTTTTTTTTATACCCTGTTACCTGGGTTGTCCGCTGGCCGGAGCATATTTTGGAAACCCATGGAGGGATTTCTTTTATATTGCACAGACACATCCCTTAGGGTCGTAAATGTGCCTTTTGTTGGTTATGTCTATGACCTTCGATTTATGTTTTGACCTACATCCCTCGGCCAAAATAACTTAATTAATTTTAATATTTCTGACATCTGGCCAGCTGTAAAACATGCTGCCAGGTAATAAATAAGATATGGGTGTGAGGTTTTTCTAATTTTCCATTTTCAGTCAAGGCTTTTTAGCCCCAACTACAAATTGAAAATAATAGGTGTGCTGCATTAAAATTGAAGTTTGGCGCTGACATTACAATTTCTTTGAGCCCTCCTGGCTTGATCACTTTACAAGGATTTATGTTTCCTGCTGAAATTTGTTCTGCATGCTGCTGATAACTAATTCTCTGACAACTTTGATAATTATAAAAATAATTTCAGACATTTTTAGCAATTTTATATTTATTATGAGATTTCGTTTTGAGGAAACTGTCAAACCTTTAGAAGCACTTTGATTTTTAATTGTGTTAACTGTATTATTTTGTTTCAAGATTGTTTTGTTATACACTGTATTAGTAAAGTATCATAACTATATTTGTAAATATTCAGGGTTCCATCCTTGAGTCTGGGAGGTCTTACAACTGATGACAAAGACTCTAGACCGATAGAGCTGGATCCTTATCACTACAAATTAGACAGTCCCAATACAGCATCTACAGTGAGGTTAGTACATGGTATTAGTACTTTTACCAGTAATTAGCTCCCGCCGTAACCGTAGGTGAGACGGAGGGAGCTACAGAGCTATGGATTTCGCCTCCGTTTTTTTTGCCTCTTCTTTTGCCTATAACTTTGTAAGAAAATAAGCTAGGATAACAATTTTTGGTATGTGGGTTACTTTCAGGTGGATAATGGACAGGTTAAAATATTTTTAATCTGAATTCAATACGCAAGGTCGCAGAGGAGAAAATGATGATGTTACGCCGTTGGGCTGTCCATGAACAATTCGTTTCCGGAGCATATCTCTGAAAGTACTTGTCCGATTGTCTTCATATTTCACACACAACACCCTTAGTATTTGAACTTTGACCTACTTTTGGTTCAGAACTATGACCTATTTAGACGTTTTGACGCGCACTTCGTTTCCGGAGCAGATCTCCAAAAGTACTGGGCTGATGACAGTCAAATTGCACATGCATGTTCTCTAAGGTCCCTAGTTGTGCCTTTTCAGGTTTTTGGACCTTGACCTTGAAGTTGACCCAGCACTTTGACCTAATTTATAACATCGGTAAATCCGACTGAAAGATTTTGCGGAATATCATGAAAACCGCTCAAGATAGCTACACCTTTACTATAAAACAAATTGTGAGGTTTCAGGAGAGGATGCATCTTGAAAAAAATTTCAAGTCGATAAAATGAAAAATGGCCGCCTATCGGCCATTTTTCACCTCGACAGGCCTGATATTGCGGAATATCATGAAAACCGCTCAAGATAGCTAAACCATTAATATCAAATAAATTGTTAGGTTTCAGGAGAGGATGCATCTTGAAAAATTTCAAGTTGATAAAATTCAAAATTGCCGCCTATCGGACATTATTCACCTCGACAGGCCTGATATTGTGGAATATCATGAAAACCGCTCAAGATATCTACACCATTACTATAAAACAAATTGTAAGGTTTCAGGAGAGGATGCATTTTGAAAAAATTCAACTCGTCCAAGGTCAAAATGGCCGCCTATCGGCCATTATTCACTTTCACATGGCCGTTATTTGGTAAACCGTGCTAGATGGCTAGACCATTACTATAAAACAAAATGTGTGATTTCAGGAGAGGATGCATCTTGAAAAAATTCGACTCAATAAAATTCAAAATGGCCACTTATCGGCCATTATTCACTTTCACATGGCCGATATTTGATCAACCATGCTAGATGGCTAGACCATTACTATAAAACGAAATGTGAGATTTCAGATGAGGATGCATCTTGAAAAAAATTGACTTGATCAAATTCAAAATGGCAGCCTATCGGCCATTATTCACCTCGACAGGCCTGATATTGCGGAATATCATGAAAACCGCTCAAGATAGCTAAACCAATAATATCAAATAAATTGTTAGGTTTCAAGAGAGGATGCATCTTGAAAAATTTCAAGTTGATCAAAGTCAAAATGGCCGCCTTTTTTGGCCATTATTCATTTTCACATGGCTGATATTTGGTAAACCGTGCTAGATGGCAAGACCATTACCTGATTACTATAAAACAAAGTGTGAGTTTTCGGGAGAGTATGCACCCTGAAAATTTTTAGCTCACGAATTCAAAATGGCCGACAATCAGCATTATTTACCTCCATATGCCTGATATCAGGTAAACCGTGCTAGATAGCTAGACCATTACTATAAAACAAAATGTGACGTTTCGGGAGAGAATGCCTTTTAAAAACTTTCAATTCAATCAAATTCAAAATGGCCTCCTATCGGACACTATTTACTTTCACATTGCTGATATTTGGTAAACCGTGTTAGATAGCTGGACCATTACTATAAAACAAAATGTGAGATTACAGGAGAGGATGCATCTTGAAAAAAATTGACTTGATCAAATTCAAAATGGCCGCCTATCGGCCATTATTCACTTTCACATATCCGTTATTTGGTAACCGTACTAGATGGCTAGACCATTACTATAAAACAAAATGTGAGATTTCAGGAGAGAATGCATCTTGAAAAATTTCGACTTGATCAAATTCAAAATGGCCTCCTATCGGCCATTATTCACTTTCACATGGGCGATATTTGGTAAACTGTGCTAGATGGCTAGACCATTACTATAGAATGAAATGTGAGATTTCAGCTGAGGATGCATCTTGGAAAATTTCGACTTGATCAAATTCAAAATGGCCGCCTTTAGGCCATTATTCACTTTCACATGGCCGATATTTGGTAAACGGTGCTAGATAGCTAGACGATTACTAGGGAATGAAATGTGAGATTTCAGCTGAGGATGCATCTTGAAAAATTCTGACTCGATCAAATTCAAAATGGCCCCCTATCGGCCATTATTTACTTTCACATGCCCAATATTTTGCAAACGGTTAGATGTTAGTCCATTACTATAAAACAAAATTTGAGGTTTCGGGGGAGGATGCACCCTAATTTTTTAACTAGTTTATATCGAATTCAAAATGACCCGTAAATCAGCTAATATTAGTTACCTCGATTGGCCTGATATTGGGTTAACCGTGCCAGATAGGTAGACCATTAATGGGATACTGATTAGGATCATTATTTTCAATGGAGGTTTGCAATCTCTGACAGACTGTCTAGTTCTTATCTTACTCTTAGACTGAGCTTCTTAGACCTAGTTGTCTTGCGTCTTGATTTTTGACCTAGCCTAGGACTACTTTAATAACCCTACACAAAATTGCTTAAATCAAATTCTAATTCGGAGCTGGAGCTCCTGGACTTATGTAGTCTTGTTGTTCTTGGATTTTGGGAGAATATAATTTTTGACCATAAATTACATATCAATTTATGTGATAAGCCTACCCCTTTTTTGCACTGATCCTTACACCACCAAGAAAATACAACATAAGAATATTGATGCCACCACAACAATTCACTTGCTTATGAGTTTAGAACTCCCTCTGAAGCTCCCCACTGTTTGGTAGCTCACCACCATAGCAGCTCAGACCTAAACATTTTGGTAAGTATATTTATGGGTACTTTTTTTGTCTGCTTACAGCAAGGTTTTCCTCACAAATTCCCTGGGTCCTGCCCACCAACTGATCATCACAGTTATATTCACTAACAAATATATTCACTATCAAAAGTATATTCTGGATTAAAGTTTTCTTACTCAGTTACTATTGTTAGAGGCTGTGAGAAAAAATTGCTAGGAGAAGCCCAGGTCCGATGTCTATACATGAAATGTATACATTAAAAAATATATTGGTAATTATCTTATACATTATCATTTTCACAGTTGGGGTACTCCTGGACGATCAGCTCACAAGCAACAAGCACAGAAGGTAAGTGAATGCTTAATACCAATTACACACATGTATGTGACTTTGAGTGACATATTTACCTACCGTCTATTGTCATTTGTTATAGAACATGTGTCATTGTTTTTTCTAGGATTTAAAGTGCTTTCCTAATGATAATAGTCATACAATCTTCGTGTTTAAAACACTGTTGGACAACTACATTGTACTAAACATGGTAACACAAGTGAAATACTATGGTGATTTTCCTTAGCTAATAAAGCACCTGTAGCATAAGTGTAATATTGTGAAAAGAGTACCGGCCAATCATTATGCTGCTCAATGATTGGACAGTCAGATGCATTAAGAAGCTATAGATATTGTGCACCTATTTAATAATGTGCAAGCCCCCCTTTTTAATATTAAGATGGTATGAATTAGTCTGACAATTACATTACCTAAGCTAGCTATTTCGGGAGTGGCTTGATCTGAAAATTTGACCAATTCTGTTCTATTATATTTGTTTCAATATTGACGAACAGCCTTCTAAAAAAGCTTCTTCGCGACCCGGTGATGTACCAGGTCTGAATCTGGGTGGAGATGATACTGATCGTGGTGCTAATATACCAATCAAACAAAAACAGGTGAGTAGATATCCCAGCAAACTGACACATGAAGCCAATGTTGAATCAATGCTGTGCCACCATCGCAGATGGTGGCACAACATTGAATCAACATTGGATCCATATGTGTCTTGATAATGATCATAAATTGCCTAGTATATTTAACTCCAGATCATTGCTTACCCAGTATGATATGAAGACGTCATTGCTTTTGGATTGATACAGACTGAGATCATAAGTGTCACCAGATACAACCGAAGGCTATTGTCTGTATCAGTGACAAGTAGCGAAATTAGCCTGTGTCACTTAATATGCAGTGTCATATGCATTTTATTGTATGACTACCTACATGTTTTACTGATAGTTGAAATATTTAGGCACAACTAGCACCCACAACCAGGGTGTTTTTAAGTCAATGTTCACCAATGGCAGACGGTGGGGATTGTACCTGTAGATTTCCATCCAGCTTCTTCTAATTGATTTTATGCTCCTTATGTCAAAATCCCTTGTTGATCAAAGTTATTTTTTGTAACTAATATATCAATTTTCAATTTTGTATTGTGTTTGGCTTGTGAATTCAGATTTAGATAATATTTTAATATAGAAAATATTTTAATTTAGAAAATATGATGTGTTCTTAGATGATTACCCACTGGAATATTAATAAATGTGTTCTTAGATGATTACCCACTAGAATATTAATAAATGTGTTCTTAGATGATTACCCACTGGAATATTAATAAATGTGTTCTTAGATGATTACCCACTGGAATATTAATAAATGTGTTCTTAGATGATTACCCACTGGAATATTAATAAATGTGTTCTTAGATGATTACCCACTGGAATATTAATAAATGTGTTCTTAGATGATTACCCACTGGAATATTAATAAATGTGTTCTTAGATGATTACCCACTGGAATATTTAGCTGTTAAAAAAATTGTTGTTTTTTCGTTTTACCAGATTGTACATATAACCTTAAAATACTTGTTTAAGATTTCAAAATATTGCTTGAGTTTAGTTCAGATTTGATAATTTAAGGACCTCTAAGATTTTTATTTGAATGTCATTAGTATCGCCAGCATAAGACAGAAAACATTTATATTACATGATAAGATCGGATGATGTATTTCACTACAAGTTTGGATGAGCAAAATGTGTGATGCAAATAAATCATTGTGAACATTTTAATTTTTATATCATCATAAATAAATTTTGTACATGTACAGTTAAACCTGTCCATACCGGAATGCTTTGGTGACAAAGTTTTATTCCTGTTTGGACAGGTTCCGGTTTAGACAGGGTTTTGCTTTTGGAGACGAACAAACAACGATAACTTGTACAATTGACATGAGGGTTATAATTCAGGATGTGTCGTCGTAGGACTACAAATGATAGGTGGATGAATGCAAATAAATTGATATGATAAAAGATACATTTATTATGAGATGTTCATTATATTAAAATAATAAGCATATAATAATCAATGCATACATTATTTTTTCAAACATTAATAAAATATAAAAACATAATACAGCTAGTATACATAGTAAAACTAGTAGTGGGTATACATATTGTGGTAGCGGGTATACATATAATTTATCAATGTATGTACAATTTTAGCACTTAGCTTAAAATAACAGTGCATTTTTGTAATTGTGTGTTACATATTTCACATTTGTCATTTTATAAACATTTATTTTTTAGCGCCTAATCTAAAATAACATTACATTCGTGTAATCGTCCCTCACACATTTCAAACATGGAGCATAATAATTTTGTTAACAACGACATCATATTGCAGCAATTTTTTTAACTGCTTTATGACAACAACACTTGTTTGTTTGGTAACTTTTATATATTTTCTGGAATGTATGACACTGGATTAAATGATCCTATTCTGTATAATTAAGTCATTTAATACAATTAATGCCCTAAATAATTTTAAAATAATCCAGCCATAAAGAATAAGTCAAATATTTTTATATTTTACCTACCGTTAGTAATTTATATATTGGGTCATTAAGTATCACAAACAGAATAAATTTATCTAAAAACAGTCTAATTTTCGTGAGAATTATTTATGTTTAATGCACTGATATGTTTATTAATTGATACAAACTTTTAATATTTTTTTTATAGTCAAAGATTTTGTTAAAATATTTTGTTACCAATTATTTTATTAATCCATTATGTTGTTAAAATATCTTACCAATCTTAAAGAAAAGGCGCTAAGAGGTTCTTCAACGCGCAAAGGTTGTTACCAACACTAACTTCGCACCTTCTCCATTGCATAACCGGGTAACAAGCACGATTTTACGTCACCTGCCGCCACCTGTTTAAACCTTAGTGCACCGCATGCGATTAAATTTTTTTTTTTTTAAATTGATTCTGGTTTGGACAGGACGATTTATGTATTTGGGGAAAAGAATTAATCTGGTATTCGGAGTAGACAGGCTACGGTTTGGAGAGGATTAATTGGTATTGTTTTGAGTGTAATTAATTCGGGACCAAATAATTATCACGGTATAGACCGGATTCCGGTTTGCACAGGGTCCGGTATGTTGCACTGTACATGTACATGCCTCATCTTGTGTGTTTGTATTGTGAACTATAATCTGATGGCATTGCTTTTTGATGATTGCATTGCTTTTTTATCTATAAGAAATCTTTTCCTCAATGAGAACCCATAAATCTCACATTTTTATATGATGCATTGTAAGCACCATGCAATGTATTTCATATAGGTATTATTACCAAGAATTCATGTAAATTACTATGATCTAAATAGAGGCTGATCTGCCATAATGAGAAGTTACAGATCTATCTTCATTTTCTAACCCCTTAAAATCTAGAATTTTATAAAATTGAGTTTTAATAGTAACTATAAGGTATTTTGACTTGTAATATAACACTTATTACTCACGTCTGACTGTAATTGACTGGCGTAAATTGATATAAATCATGGACATCATGCAAAAAATCTTGGGAAATCATAACAGTAATCAGGCAGATTCAGTATATATGGATGAGGTAGTGCTGTGTTTGTTTCAATGAAATAACACTCTTCTGTATATATGGTGGATGTGGTCTGTTTCTCTCTGTTTAGTTTGTAACATAGCTAAATGATTTTATTCTATTTTCGCTGCAATCTTCTGTGTTTCTGTAGCACATAGTGTTTGGCCTATGTTTCTAGCCAACAGCCTGGGATAAGCAGCCTGTACCTGAAAATCTGCCTCCCCCTTCTCAACGTTATAAACAACAATATCAGCAATATGAACAAGACATGAAAGATTCTTACAGAAAGCAGTCGGCTCGCTCATTCACACAGGTATTATAATTATAACAATGTGCTAAAATATATTTTAAAAAAAATTTGCCTACTAGAATTCTGTCTCAACTTCAAGTGCGTAAAAAGCACCAAAGTATGGCAATATTATCAAAACATATGCCAATCTAGCTTATTGAATACTTATTTTACTTACAATTTCTTTTGTTTGTGAAACAAATAAATAGCATTAACGTGACTATAAACGTGATTAGCTTAGGGTTTAAAATAACCACCACGTATTAACTGTTTTCCTTTGTGTCAATGTGTTATTATTATTTCCTCGAAACTACATAATGTAATGAATCTATACGAAAATGAGCTGTTGTGAAATAAGCTAAACAATTTTATACTAGTAAGCGCTTGAGTTTACATAATTTCTGTTTTATCTATAAATATTGGCAATCCAGTTAACTGACTTTTTTACTGAAATTTTGTTTGAAATTGTATTTGTTATATTAATTTATTACTCTGACCTTTTCACTGAAGAACCTCCACTATCCTCCAGTAGTACAAGCTTTGTTTTAAAGTGTGAAAAGTGATTAAACAATTTGTTTTTACTTACTATGTATAGAATTACAGCTTTCTTGATAAACTATATTTTAATTAACAGTCAAAAATATTATCAAATTTATGTTATAATTTTCAGTCAGAAATAGATGATCACATAGAGAAATTACAGCTAGATGTTCCATTATTTGATGGACCTATTGAAGACGATGGTGAAAGTCATGATATCCAGAAAGTTTGGACAGCAAATCCTTACAGCAGAGAACACATACGCAAAAAAACAGATGTGGTAAGCCAAATCCAAACTTCACATCATAAGAGCTTTCAAATCTTAACTCTTATTATACATTGCATAGCATTAATGATTATACAGGGGACAATACGATGACATAGAATGACCTGTTCTGTGTTTACCAAGAAAAATACACGACAAATTTGCCGATGTAAAATCTAATATGGTCAACTGTCGATAACAGAGAGCTGTTTTCTTACTCGCTTTGAACAAGTTTTAATAATTAGATGTCTTTATGATTAGATGAATTTTTTTTACAAACATTTTGGCCGGAGTTGTTGTAAAATAAAGATATATTCCAGACATTTGTTTAGGAGATTTAATTTAGGTTGGCATGGTCAAAGGGAAATAAGAGATTTTTTAAAATAAAGGAAATATTTCTTGTATTTTAATGTGTGAGAACTATAAATTAGTTGTAGTCAACTTGACACTTTGCCATTTTTTCAGGAAGACCTTGAAGCAGACAAAAGAAAATTTAAACTGTTAGAAACAGTAATGATTGATCAGTTATCAAGGTAATTACGGCAATAATAGATGTCAAAGTAACAAAAGCCCTTCTATTTTCTTTTGTTCTACCTACCATATATTGTTGGTTAATAACTGCATCCTGGTTAGAAACTGCACCCCAAGCTTTCGAGATTTAACTAGCGTTTTTTTTTATGGTTTTGATTTTCAGTAACACTCGGTTAATAACCGCATCCCAACTTTAGCGTATAACGAGCTTGCGGTAATTCCTCCTGGTAACTCCCGTAGTTTAGCCAGACACGTGTTATAGTACTACACTAGCTGTATTCCGTCATTATCGCAGTCAACGTCAAGCAGCATTAATCTCCGTATAGTACATGTGAACAGTCTGCTAGTTTTTCACGGTAGACGCAATATATGACCGGGCAATGTTGTGGACGGGGTGCCAGCATCGAGGAGATAATAGATTAGTGGATTTACAACAAATGAAAAGTGTTGGTTTAATGCTGGGCCGTCATCGCGGACATCTGTGCAACATTAAGTTGAACTTGGTCATTGTGTCTGTTTGCTGTGGGCAGGTGACATATTGCTGACATGTGTTTGCTGGTCTGATGTGTTATATCGCCGCCAGTAGCTTTGTTCTTCCCCTGACGCAAATTCGTCTGTTGAGGCTGACACCCTACAGGGGATCAAATTGTGATATATTACACCTGTTCATCATACTCTGTTCCAATCGTTGTAATTCAACACTCAATTAATCAAAATATTGTTTTAAAATTTATTAGGCCTATTTAAATCCCTTTATTGATTGTCTATACCGCCGATAAATCAGCTTAGATGGGCACATATTTGACACTGGCCCAACAGTAATCCAACATCAAGTCAATTGGCCTGCTGCTTTTACTGAGATAACAGCACCTTGTAGCATGGGTAGAAAACAGTATTTTTAAGTCTTACCGAGACAAAGGGCAGTAGATCTAACTGTTTACTTTATAAGTGAATAATTAATACATGTTAGCTTTCCACGGCACTACCACTGCCCTTCGCTTTGTACTTCTACTGCTCTAATTAGACTGTTATGACTACAATCTCAGCCCTATGGACAATCACAATACTGTGATATTTCTATTAAAATCATCCCCGAATCTTGATATTTCATTAACATAAATAATTCTTAAAAGCACACAAATAATTAGTAATTTACATTTTAATATAACTCATGTTATTTTTCACATTGAGACGCAGATGTTTAATAGACTTCATGCTCAGGCAACAAAGCTCACACCAACGCATGTGACGATACTCGTTCGTCAGTTGGTTGCTAATCCCGTCAAATACCCCTAATTCAAATCGAAATCGTCATGGTTCACTCAGAATGCCTGGTTATAAACGGCAATATACTGTAATACAAATTATAGCCACCATAATTTATACAAGACCATGTACACTTTTTGATTTGTGATTTATTTTTGGCCACCAATATAAGTCTCACAAAACTGTACAGACCATGTCCCTAAAGCTAATGTTCTTGTGGTGTTTCAGTATTTGAATACCCTGTAATTTATTGCAAAGCTCAACTTCTTTCGAAGTGTTTGACTTGTATGATATGTTTTGACGTGTTATAATATCTTGTTTAAATTTCTGTAGAACAGTTATAAAGTATTCAACATTTAATACAATAAAAAAATCATACAAATCATAAGAAACTTTCCACATTTTGTAGTGCTAGTTCTGATTCCAGTTTCAAGTGAACACCTGGTGAATCAAAATTTTTAAAAACAGTTCAGCAGGAAAAGGTTTAAGAATTTCAGATAGGGTCTGGCAAACGCACGTGAGGTTTTAATTAACATAATTTGTTTTCCATTTCATTCAACTGAGATATAAAGAAACAGATATTTTCATTTGTGGTCAGATAAGTGTAGTACGTTTGTAACTTGATGTGGTGGGGTACTGGGGTACTTTTCGCCCCCACATGGGCAGCTCATTAGGGGGTCTGTTGCATGCTATACAGCAGCCTAGCTAATGCGTCTGTGATAATTGTTTGGATATAGCAGGGCCTTCAACTACCGGAGCTTTTTACATTAGGTCTCTCATGGGATGAATGGATTTACCCACAACTATTTTTACTCTGGGGACCGGAGGATAGCAGAGCTTAGCGAAATGGCCACAGCGTTTCAGCATTAAATCCCCCAGACATGCCAAGAACCCCTTAACCGGTGAATAAAGGAAATCAATTAATAACCCACAATGCTCTATAACACCACCCTCACAGCATCAACTGTACATAATTCATTATCACTTTTTTGAACGTATCATAAAGTCACATAAATGATTTTCTGGCTGAAAAGTGACGTTGAGATATAATTTACTACTATTACTTGATGTAGTGAGCTGTAGAGTGGTATATTTAATTATCATGTATATGAGTATCTCTGGTTTTCAGACCTGTAATTAGTGACCCGGCGCAAGATGCTCCTCATTCTGCTCGTGCCAATCCTGCCTACCATCCAATGATGAAGAAAGGACCTGGTAGGAATCTACATAGCTCTAGGTATTCACCATCTTAATGGTTTAAATGATGTGAATAAGTAGTACAAATATGAGCCATCCTCTGGTACATATACATTCAGTAGATTTAGTAGATTGGGTAATTGACACAGTCAGACACTTAATAATTGAGGCTGCTATTCAGATTTGAATAAGTTATTATGCTTAAGTCATTATCCTTTCATAAAAATGAGCGGTTTTCAAGTTGTGCCGTTTTGGCAAGACAAATTCACTTACCTATTATCAAATGCATTCTGATTATAAATTTAATCATAAAAGTTATCTTATTATCTACTAGATGATTTTTATTTCCAAAAAATAGTTACCCAGGTACTAAGTGCAGCCTAAGTTGAAATAAACCCGTTATGGCCGGAATGTCTATTATAAGCTGAATATTAAAGTTACAGGATCTATTTTGTACAGCAGGGCATGTATATCATCGAGGAGCGGCAGTTGTTATAAAGAGAACTAAACATATTTGTGGTCCATGTGTTTTGTTTCTTATAACTTTAGTAAACATTTACAAATATTTTACATGATGTCTTGCGTTTGCAAATCGGTGTCTCATCTGGTTATAGCAATATAAAAAATGTTAGATAGAGAATATTGTTCTATATTCTCACCCTGATTACTTAGTTGGGCTTTAAAAATCTATTTCAGAGTGAGAACATCAGGATCTGCCACAGAAAATCTTTTGTCCAGAAGTGTTCAGTTCAGTGCCCGCCTCCTAACAAGGTATTGTTATGTTTTCCTTCATATTTTTTTAAGTGTGAAGAAAACATAGGATCATTATCAAAGCTATTGATATGTTTTATTTATAGTATTTATTTTACTCTGTTTAATAGTAGTTATACTAATTACCAGCAGAAAATATAAAATATGTAGATGGTGCAGACCGGTTTCATTTATTAAAATTCATCAAGGTACAATTTTTTTATGATTATCACTGCCTCATATAGGGAGAAGCAAGAATTTATTAACCATTTATTAATAAATTCTTGGTAGAAGCTATGTACACATGCCAGAGGGAGTGAACTGTGTACTGAACATAGCTTCCACTTATATAAGGCAGTGATTATCATAAAAAAATTGTATCCTGATTAAGTTTTAATAAAAATACCCATAGGCACAATCCACAGCAGCCTTTTTTCTGTCTTGGCACATAGTTCATAAGTTCAATGGGCCTACTATTTTTTTTACAGTTTAGCAGCAGGGCAACATTATGTTTGCCTTCACAGGGCAGTTTTCCACAGTTTTCTTTTTTACAACTTTTATTTTGTTCAGTTAATTTTAATCCAATTGTGTAGGGGTTTTTAAAGTGTACAAATGACCTTTTTGAACATCATGCAAATTCAGATTTGTCAGAGTTTTCAGAGTAATATTAGTAGAATTTTATTCGAGACACGAAAAAAACCTTGCATGAACACTCTTGTCCTTTATTTTCCATTTATAAGAGGTCAATCTACAACATATGTATTCATTGACTTTTAAATTTACTTTCATAAAAATTGATATTTATAAATTATGCCATTTTTATGGGACACTGGCATGTCATATCCTACACTGACAGCAGCGTGGCGATAATCAGTGTATTTAGCCAACATTTACTCAAACCACTAACTACTATCAAACTATTAAGTGAAACACATTAGACAATCTATTAGCTACAGTATTATCATGATAAACACATTATCGTAATAACAAAAACATCAAGATTTTAGCCCACACATTGGCTCGATGTAGCAAACTTCCACATTCAAAACATCATAAGAGTAGTTACATATTCCTAGCTAGGGGTAGGGTTTCACTTAAACTTAGCATCAACCACTAAACAAAATAAACTTGCAAACGGCCAGAGATCAGAATAAATCTGTTCTACAATATTCTTGGAGCTAAGCATGCTAGAGATTTGTGTGGTACATCGTTTTAAAGGTGATTTTGTGTCTTTAAAAAATCTGATGATATCTCCAATATTTAGCATTCTGAGTATGACATTAGGAATTAATATGTTTTGTGGTGTATAGTACACACTTTTCATTAGTCTGTTTTTGACCTGGTGTGTACTATGCTTTCTTTTGAAAGTCATTTTTACCAGTCATAAAGTCACTTTGTTACCTTGCATAACCAGGCTGCCTAACTCACTTCACAGCAGACACAGCAAGCTGTGTACAAACGACACCAGTGTCGCCTACCGAAAAACTCAGATGCCATTAAATGCTAGTCATTTTCAGCTGACGAAATCTACTGATTGTATTAGCACTATTCCATTTAAAAAAGAGGTCTCTGTGCTAGAACCTTGTGATGTCATCAGGGTAACTATTTGTTGCAGAAAATTACAAATTTATGACTTTTCTATGACTATCTTAGATAGCCTATCACAAAATAGTTTTTTTTTACTCACCAGATCACGCTAGTGGGACTGTGTTGTGTTGTTTTGTGATTTTGTGATGGATACAAATAACACTACTAAAGATACTACTTAGCCAAATGTTAATACAGTTTCTAAAATGATTATAATTTATATTTATCATAATTTCTATATTTCTAAATAGTAGTGGTTTCTGTATAACTGTAACAGTGAATAAATTATGTGCTTTTGTAAGCAGCTGTGGTTGAACCATATTTTTGATGACCAAAGTAACACAGCTGTTGCGCATCGATGCATACATATTATGTATGTTTTTTGTACACACATTGACACATACATACTATAAACAGTTGTGTACTGTACGGTGCGAAGTACGATACTTTATTTGTGGTCTGTATGTCTATTTTACAGATGTAGTCGGGATGCAATTAGAGAACTTGCTGGATTTTTCTTTGCTGTGGACAATAGTCTAACCATATATGAATTCAGACAATTTGGAAAGAGGTAGGGTTTTTAAAATGTTTTTTGTTTACAGAAGAATTTTTACAGAATCTGATTGTTGTGACCTTTTGTTTCTCTTTTGTCTACATTTTTAGTATGAAGTGAAGTTGTTTCGCATATGTAATCACCAACAACAAACATAAAATATTCTTATGGCAGTTTTTATCTGTCACAGGTAATGTCAGTTACATTCAGTTTAACTCATTTGCAACAATTACTAAACTTTAGCAACATTTGGTGAAATTGACCTTAGCCAAATTTGGTGAATACATTTTAATGACTGAATTTACTGGCACTGCGAAGGGCTACGGCTTGAGCACAGAGCGACATATAGGATGTGTTGCCCTTCCCGATTTCACTTTGTTCATGGCTATTCTCTCAAACCTGTGACTTACCAATGGATAATGGACATTTTATAGATTCAGACGTAGGTGATCAGTGTAGTCTATATGCAGATTGGAATAGGTGTGTTATCAATGTTTGCTTGAAATATTGTAGTGTGCGAATTGTCCTAATGTTCAGTAGCAATTTGCTCCAAAGTTTTGAGCATGTGTACCAACTTGTAGTCTGGAGTAGGCCAATACTATGAATATCAGTATCGGCCTACTCCACATCAATAATTCCCACACTATTTTTTAATCATTTAAATAATAATATCCAAAGTGACTTTCTTTTATTTTATTTGCGGAGTCATTGATGCCTGCTTCAAAGCATACTTTAATTTTTTTTAAATTCTAACATTAAACCTAACCACAAATAATATTTGACATTATAATATGTGAAATATAGGTCAAATATAGGTCAAATATGTGAAATATAGGTCAAATTGATTGTTGCATTTGTAGAATTTTGACCCATTATTTAGTCACTAATAATTTAATGGTGTACTGTCTGTGTATTGGTGTATTGTTGATGTGTGGTGTTCCGCAAGGTTCTGTGTTAGGTCCACTTCTTTTCACTATATATACTACTTCTCTCAGCTCAATATTAATAGCTTTTGGTCGGAAGCATTACCTTTATGCTGTTGACACACAAATCTACACTTCTTTCTTTGCAGAATGCTTAAACTAAATCTTAGTACGACAGAATTTATGATTCCGGAATTTGGAAATTTAACCCAATATAAGAAAGTCGCTCATGAATATATTTCCTGTTGACTCCATACGAAACCTGGGTGTGACTTTTGATGCAGCTTTTTCATTCAAAAAAACATATCTTTGAATCAGTAATTCTACCATATTCGCGATCTCAGACACAATTGAATACATCTGAATAAAGCTACAGCAATTTCTCTAGCCAATGCTCTAGTCAGCAGTCGCTTCTGTAATTCTTTTGGCTGTTTGGTTGTTTTGAAAAAGATACAACAATTTTCAGCGTGTACATTATTGCCTTGCCCAGGTGGTGACCAGGTCAAGTAGGTTCTCCAGAGTCCAAGCCCCTGCTCAAGTCATTGCATTGGTTGCCTATTAAATCAAGTATCAAATTTAAACTGAACTTTCTTACATATAAAGCACAATCCACGGGCAAGGCCTCTTATCTCAGTGATTTATTGCATTTCAAGAGTCGCTAGCAAACACTGAGATTAGAAACTTTAAAGTTATTACATCATGGACCGAGGTCAGAAAGAAATTACAGTCATTCATCATTTGCTTTTGCTGCACCGCGATTGTTGAATAATTTGACTCTTGACATACGAGAAGCAAAATTGGTCACTATCTTTTGAGAAAAATTTAAAACTCACAGTTTTACATTAGATCCACCCCCTTCAGCTACAATGTAGCCAAAGCAGAACAGATGTCAATTATAGCAACTGTATGAGCATGATGAGTAGGTATACAGTTGAAAAGTGACGTTAAGCAATGTGCTAACTTTTTTGCTTCCCATTTACATATTGCACTGATTTGAATGTATTTGTTTCAAAGTCAATTAAATGACAGTCCCGCTTGAATAGTGCTGATTTATTGATTTGCTCCTGGCTAGTGACTGCTGCTTCGGCCCATGTGTAGAAATTTACATGTACCTATATGTTAATGAAAAGGTCTGACCTGAGGAAGGGGTTGAGCTGAGCTAATTTTGACATTTGGTCCAGAGGTATCATTGATCAATTATTGTTTAAAGGTAGACTTTGTCATGATTCTTTACTTTTTTTTCTTTTTTTTTATCCAAGGTTTGGATTGATAAGACATGAAAATCATCTTGCAATAGAGAAGTTTGCAGGGTTTTACTAGAATATTTTCATGTAATTTCAATCTTGGATATTATACAGCTTGATATAATTTTGATAAATGTCTAAGATTTGATTGTACCATAACAAACTGTTTCTTTTGTGTGTCACATGTAGTGCTAAAGCATTGCCTTTCATCAAAAGGGGAACATACTCTCTTTTAAATGGCCCACGAGAAGGTCAACCATATACATTAAGAGATATACAACAGGTTAGTATTATTTTTTTTTATTGGCAAAAATGTTTTTAGCACAGGCTATTCTGTGCTTCGTTTTGTTTTATATGAAATTGTCTGGAAAGTAATATTTTTCCCCTTCACTATAAAATGATTTGTATCTGACTATATGCTGCAAGTGGACAACAATATTTTCAATATATTTTGTTGCTTACTGGGTAATTAAAAGTGAGAACGCCTGTTTCATTTGCATCCTAATTAGTTGTGCTAAAGTTAAATTTTCAATTCTTCTTACAAATTATAATTCACTATTATAATCTCCAATAATAAACAACCTACCGGGCGGGAACTGGTATATACATTCCTATGATTAAAACTTCAAGCTCTGGATCATATAATTGAAGTTTCAAGCCCTTGTAGAAAAAATATAATTTTAATTTTTTTTTTCTGTTTTAGAACTTATCATTGGCATTTGAGTCTAAGGAGCAAGTATTACCCGGTAACATGTCAGTGCAGCCAATTATTGTGTTCAAGATTTGTGATGTTGATGACCCAGCCAAGAGCAGCATCTTGTAAGATTGATTATACATATAAGCACTGTTTTAGCCAGCGACCCGAGTATAAAATCAAAATGACTAATTAGTTGTGCAAAAATTGTCCAAATTACACTATGAAAGAGGAAATACACAGGCAGCAAAAATTTGAATAAAAAGACAGTCAGTTGTTTAATCCTAGCTAAGCCAGTGCATATAACACATAACACTTTGGAAGCCTGCATTGGTTTATGCTTTTATATCTCATGCATTGCAAGCTGGTATTTCCAACTTGAATTAGAAAAAGTGTAAAAAAATCTATAAATATTATCCTTTTTTATCCTCATAGTCACGCCAGGATTCCGTCCAGCGTCCAACCTCATGCTTTTTTATGGGTGCAAAAACTGAAAAAATTATAGTCAATTTTTTTTTGAAATTTTAATATCACATTCCTAGCAACATGGGGATGTGCAAGTGATTTTGTAAAGATGCTACCAAAATTCAAAATAGCCACCAGAGGTCAACTCCAGAATTTTTTGTACGTGCAAAAACTTTGAAAATTTATAACTTTAAAACTTAATGACAGAAATTATCCAAATTTTACATTCCCCACAATATGGTGATGTGGAGGTGAATTTTTCAAGGTTTTTGCTGAAAATCAAAATGGCTGCCATGGATCAACTTCATTGTTTCCATGGGTTCAAAAACTCTTTAAAACTTAAAGTCAGAAATTATTCACATTTTACATTCACATTCCTCCCAATATGGAGATGTGCAAGTCATTTTTTTGAGGTTTTGCTGAAATTCAACTTTAACCATGGATCAACTTCATAATTTTTGTTGGCGCAAATACTCAAAGTCCTAAATTATTTAAATTTTACTATTACATTCCCCACGATATGGAAATGTGCAGGTGATTTTCTCAAGGTTTACCTGAAATTCAAAATGGCCGCCATGAATAAAACGCAAAAACTCAAAAATTGGGGTCAGAAATAATTCAAATTTCACAATAACATCACCCACCATCTGGAAATGCTCAGGTGATTTTACTGAAATTTAAAATGGCCACCACAAGTCAATTTTTTAAATATTTGTGACCGCAAAAACTCCTAAAAAACCTAATTTATGGCAGAGGATGAAATAGGACTTCAGGCCTGTTGATATAGTTTTGAGCTGTAATAACCATTTCACTTAAATAGTCACTTTAATATTTGAGGTCTATGTTTTTAAATAATAATCAATTTTAAAAATGCAGTAGCATAGCCTACACATTCATTGGGTGTCTGGCAATTTGTGTGTGTATAATTAAATTTCTGTGTATAGCATGCAAGATATGATCTTTTGTGTGTGTAGTATCTATTAGTTTGTATGGTTATGGCAGACTGGATGGTGTGTCAGTACATGAGAGGGAGGACGTATGGAAGCGAGCCCATCTACCTGCAACTCAAACTGAAATCAAAGAACAACTGCTACTGAATGAAGTGCAAAGTAAGTGTCTCCATCACATCTACACAGCACATATCAGACACTCACCCAATGCTGGTGTAATGTCTGTTGACCATCTATATACACAGCATAAACACCAGACACTCGCCCAATGCTGGTGTAATGTCGGGTGACCGTCTATGCACACAGCACAAACACCAGACACTCACCCAATGCTGGGTTAATGTCTGTTGACCATCTATATACACAGCATAAACACCAGACACTCACCCAATGCTGGTGTAATGTCGGGTGACTGTCTATATACACAGCACAAACACCAGACACTCACCCAATGCTGGTGTAATGTCGGGTGACCGTCTATATACACAGCACAGACACCAGACACTCACCCAATGCTGTTGTAATGTCGGGTGACTGTCTATGCACACAGCAAACACCAGACACTCACCCAATGCTGGTGTAATGTCTGTTGACCATCTATGCACACAGCACAAACACCAGACACTCACCCAATGCTGGTGTAATGTCGGGTGACCGTCTATATACACAGCACAAACACCAGACACTCACCCAATGCTGGTGTAATGTCGGGTGACCGTCTATGCACACAGCACAAACACCAGACACTCACCCAATGCTGGTGTAATGTCGGGTGACCGTCTATATACACAGCATAAACACCAGACACTCACCCAATGCTGGTGTAATGTCGGGTGACCGTCTATGCACACAGCACAAACACCAGACACTCGCCCAATGCTGTTGTAATGTCGGGTGACTGTCTATGCACACAGCAAACACCAGACACTCGCCCAATGCTGGTGTAATGTCGGGTGACCGTCTATGCACACAGCAAACACTAGACACTCACCCAATGCTGGTGTAATGTCTGTTGACCATCTATATACACAGCATAAACACCAGACACTCACCCAATGCTGATGTAATGTCGGGTGACCGTCTATGCACACAGCACAAACACCAGACACTCACCCAATGCTGGGTTAATGTCTGTTGACCGTCCATATACACAGCACAAACACCAGACACTCACCCAATGCTGGTGTAATGTCGGGTGACCGTCTATATACACAGCACAAACACCAGACACTCACCCAATGCTGTTGTAATGTCGGGTGACTGTCTATGCACACAGCAAACACCAGACACTCACCCAATGCGGGAATGCTGGTGTAATGTCGGGTGACTGTCTACAGGGGGGGGGGGGGGTCTAGGATTTAAAAAAGGAGGGTGTGTTTGGGGTTCAGGGGCTTGCTCCCAAGATTTTTTTGGCATATTTAGGCCAATTTAGGAGACTTTTTAAAGAAGAGGCGTGGGTGTGTGCGCTCCCCTTCGGATCAGCGCGTCGTGTATGTACTCACCAAACACTAAATGTTGACCCAATGCTGGTGTAATGTTGGTTGAGTTGGGTCATTGTCTACATACATAAAAAACATCAGATGCTGACACGAACCTAGCAATTGTTCCAAGCAAACAACATTTTGATAAAAACATGTGTTTTTTTGCATCTAAAATGTCTTAACTGCCATTCTTGTCAGTGTCAGATAAGACGTTTTAGCGGCAAAGGTTTGCTACGTTGACATGTATCTTATGTGTTTGTCAGGTATTGTGAAGCATCAAATTCAGAAGCGTGGTATCCGAGCGTGGAGAGGTATGGGGCACCTGCTGAGACAACTAGATCAAGAGGGAGATGGACGGCTGAATAAATATGAGCTGGAGAAAGCTCTTGTGGACTATCACATAGATGTCCCTAACGAGGTAGCCATTATCTTTACCTATCAGCTTATTGGCCTGAAGGATAGACCAGATCTCCATTAGACATGTGATGTTCACTCAATGCTGGTTGGATGTTGGGCCATTGCTGCAGCCAGTGGGCCACCAATAACCCTTTAAATCCACGATGCATCAAAGCATCATTTTGCATCTCTGAAGAATGACTTAATTTCCTACACCTAGCGTTTTAAAACTATAAATTTTCTGGAACTGTTTTAATATTAACAATATCTTTTTTTTCTCATTTACCACTCACTTCAAGTCATTTCCATCCACCACAAGGTCGTGGCTTGTAGTGGATAAAGATGATAATGGTAAATTTATACTTGAAAGGGTTAAACCAATAATAAACTAACATTAAATCAATCAACAGTATTTTTTAATCAGTTTTGATTTTAAATTTATATTTGACATCCTAGTGTATCTGGCAGTGCACATGTCTTCACCATGATATCTGTCCTGAAAATATATTAAGGAATGCTTGGAGCAAGATAAATTATTTATAGCCTTTTTGTGTTGGTTATTTCTAATGTGAGTAGTCTCTATTACTAAGTCTTTAGCTATCAGAAACATTGTCTGATGATAATACAATACTTCAAATGTAACATACCACTGATGGGTTTCTCAGTTCTCGTGCTTACTCTGTAGTTTATACTTTTGTGGATGTCACATAGTCTTGTTACATTGATCTTCGTCGTCCACATATTGCTAAAGCATACTCGTACTGCACGAATATTTTTGAACTCAGTGATGCACAGAATGATTGCCTGAAATAATTATTAAAATTGTCAATCAAGTTTTTCAAAATTTTCTAACCACTTTTGCACTTGAATTCCAAATAAATAATTTGAATTCACTGTATGTAAACTACCTTTTTGTGTTTTGTTCTGACAGAAGTTTGATGATTTATGGGATACCTTGGACAGGAAATCCACCAGTTTTTTGGAATATGACGTGTTCATGAGAGCCTATCTAGGGGAGATGTCCGAAAACAGAAAAACTTATGTCAGAAAAGTAAGACATTGTATATATCTCATATACTCTCTAGCACCAAAAATGTCATAGCACATACACCCTCATGATGGTCGCCCTGGTTTAATTTTTTGTCATGATTGCTCATCATTCTCAGTGACTGGAGTAATCCGGACAAAGGCCTGGGGTATACAGTGCTGTTTATGGTATTATGTACTAGAAATAATCATTGAAGTCATTCCTTCTGATGAAATATGTCTTGCCACAATGTGCAAGAAAGCATATCCTTCCTAGCAAGTGTAATTTATAATAATAACAATGCATAGATTCAATTATCAGACAAACAAGCAGATTACTAGTTTGTGAGTTAAAAGTACAATAATCACTTATAAGGGGGTGAAATAAACTACACCTGGATGGTTTGGTAATAGTCATTAAAGTGTGTAGCTTTATGCTGGTTATGTAATATGTTTCTCTGTCTTGAAGGCCTATCTAAAAGTGGACTCTGCTAAGAAGGGAACAGTTCGCCTGGATGATTTGAAGAAGTTCTACAATACAAACAGACATCCCAAAGTCAAGTCAGGTGAGATTGTCTGTGCGTCAGAAATATAAATTTGGCAATACAGTGAAACCTGTCACCAACGATCTTCTTGTTGCCAGTTAAAAAAGTCGCTGGTGACAAAAAGTCGCTGAAAAGAGGGTTGACTTTTTACAAATTCCATAGTCAAAGTATATGTCAAAATGTGTGGAAAATAATAATTACCTTTAAGTTTTAGATGCTAGTGCTAACTGAAAGTGTTTATTATTGATGGCTTCCAAATAGTTTGCTCCGCAATATTTTATCTGATTCTGGCATTAACATAGCTGTAGATTGCTGTGCCCCCTCTCTTGAGCCTCCCCATCAGACACAAGGCGTTAAATCAATGCTGGTTTAACGTTGGTCCACCGTCTACGACGCTGGACCAACGTTAAACCAGCATTGATTCAACATCTTGTGTGTGCTAGGTCTTTCCACAGACACGAAACATCGACCCAATGCTGGACCAATGTTGGGCCACCGTTTACGACGCTGGCCCAACATTGCTCCAGCATTGGGTGGATGTCTCGTGTTTGCTTCTCATGTGTACACTTCCCGTGCGTGTTATACAGGTGAGTGTACAGAGGATCAGGTGATGAGCAGCTTCACTCAGTGCTTCACAGAGGTGACAGAACGGGGACAGGTGGACTACGCAGAGTTTGAGGAGTACTACGAGGGGCTCAGCCTGTCTGTGGACAGCGACGAGGACTTTATCAATATACTCAGGAACTCCTGGGGAATATGAAGGAGAGTCACATGTCTCCGCACTCGTATATTTTTGCCGTCCATTCACATTTTTTCAACATTGACATATCTTTAATTTTCATCCGATAAGACGTGAGATTTGCTGCAGTTATTAATATCTTATTGGATAGAAATTGATCAATTGTTTTCTAGAATAAAATACTGCTAAGAGAATGCAATACAGATTTAATAATAAGATACTGTTTAGAGAATATAGGCCTACTACTGATCAGAGCATAAAATGCTGCTTATAATGCGCCCTGTAAAAATCCTAGCTCATAGAATGGTTGATTCTGAGATTACCTAAGGTTTCTGGATCCAATACCCGCTGCAGACGAATTTTATTTTCATTGATGCAGTGACCTCAACAGCATTGCAAGGGCATGGGGGCTATACGCATTGCTGCTCACTGACTAGATACGATAGAATATAGATAATTATGCACTATCAATATGTCAATATAACATACTGAACAGCAAAACGAGACCCACATCATACTTAAATGATACTGTATGTTGATTGGCTGTGCTGTATGGTATGTAATAATATGTGAAATAACTGTTACTTGTGAATTGTCAGATCATTCATATAAGAATAACACTGCATACCTAGTCATCAGTGAAAGATAATTATGTTATTTATTAATAATGAACCTCTAATAATACTGATTTTGTAATGTTAGAGATCCAACATATCAAACAATATTGTATCTCCACATTGACGAAAGTGTTGTCTAGGCTACTTGTCAATTACTGATATCATATGCCCTGTGTTGTTCACCAGCTTTTTGAGCAGTTTTCCCAAATTGATACTTAGGCCCAAATACATTTTTTGTTTTATAAAAGTTTTAAAAAAATTATTAATCGGTCGATGCAATTGTGTGCTTTAACCTGTTATGTTACAGCACCTATAGACATTACATGCGAGTATCTATTTGTGTAAAATTGTGGTTCTCGGTGTCTGTTGTATACGTGGCAGTACGCATTATTGTGCCATCCCACCACGGGAGGGGGTCAGTGTGGTTATAACTTTTGTTGTGATTCCTAAATTAAATGTGACATATTTAACGGCACTTTACATTTGGCACACCAATCAGGCAGGCTGCTGTCTCATTCTAGACCTTGATATATCTGTGATTCCTACAAGTGATTATTGAACTTCGTGCATTCTGTGTTTATTATGTACACATGTATGTTATGTGGTGATTTGTTTATAACTGAAAATCACTGTATAAGTTTATGGATACTTCTATAAGATGTATCTATATAATCATTTTACATTCCAAGAAACCATGTGATAATTGTATGTTTGTGCAGATGTTTGTTAATTTTTTATGACTAGGTCTGTTATTTTTTAAACATTGCCTAACTAATTCCACATGGCCGCGATGTGGTTGTTATGTTTTTTTCTACTATATAAATATTCCCACATAATATGATCTATGTTGAAGACCTGTAATGGTAAGTTACAAGATGAATTAAGCATCATAGGTATTATAATTAAGCATCATCAGTCTCTGCCATCGCCACCTGCTGGTAAGGATCATACTATTTTATTTTGACAATCTTATTTACATATACATGTGTCACTATATACCCCTGGGCAATTCTGTGGGTGATGATTTTTTCCCCAATTAAACCATTGATCGACCATTTTGAAAGATAACTGACAAATGTATTGTAGACTCAATAACTACTTTGCCTAATATTTGGTGGAATGTACATGTACCGCATCAAATTTTTTATTTTTTTTATTTAATTATGTCTGTAATTTGTAAAAAGAAATCTGGGAGGTGTGTTTGCAATGAAAGGTTTTCATCTGGGGGCAGTTTTTGTAAAGGGTGGGGTATTCGCTGTGACCCTAACATTTAAGAACTGAAGTATTGGTCTCGGTTCTGAACGAGAGTGGAGATGTGTACATGTATTAGCGCTAATGTAGTTGTGCTTTACGCTCTTTTTAGTTTATTTTTATTTATCTTTTTTTTTTATCCCCATTTAGTAAAAAAGATGGATGATTGACATGTGCATGAATAACGAGGTGAAATAGCCCATGATTGAGAGGATATAATATACATATCTATTTTATTGACGTTTTACATCCGGTGCCAACTCTCTTGTACAGTGTGGCTTACACAAACACGTGTGAAATGCCTATTAATCGTCACCTTAGAACCATAAGCTGCTAAAGACACCATGACTCAGCAAAACACAAGGTTTGTGCCATAACAGTCTTTGTTGCTTAATCTTGTTATAGCTCCACATAAAATTAGGTAATTTAATTAAAATCCCCAATCAAAACATATATCAATCAATTGAGCAGGTTTTAAGATATTTAGGATAAATATTAACATGTGGTATCAAATTAATTGATCTCTTTATGGTTGCTGATGTTGCAGTTAAAATAGCATAGATACAGGCAATTAAGTAGTGATAATAAGGGGGTTATGGCTCCTCCTTTTTTATTAGAAGTAAAGTAAGTAGCTTAAAAGGGATGGATAAATCAATTGAGCTGGTTATGGTTCCCATGGTATTAGAAATGAAGGGATCCCTTATGCTTACTTCATAACCAGCTCAATTGATTTTATACGTCTAATCCAACGGAGCCATAACCTGCTCAATTGATTTAATCCCTCTAGGATAATCAATTTAGCAGATCCATAACCCGTTCAATTTATTTTTCCCTTCAGGATAATCAATTGAGCAGGTTATGGCTCCCGTTCTATCAGACGTGGAGTTAGCATGAGGGATGGATAAAATCAATTGAGCTGGTTATGGCTCCCGTTGCATTATTATAATAGAGGGATTAAATTAATTGAGCTGGTTATGGCTCTCGTCATACGAGAAGTTAAGTAATTTATTAAGAAACTCAACTAAAATAACTCTTTATGGCACAAAGTTATGGTGGCACATGCCTAAAGTGTAATTAATCAGCTTATAGTTCTCAGGGAGTTTGCAAACAAACACGTTACGCACGTTACACTTTTGTGTGGTGCTTTTTGACCCGAGTTCGAAATAATAAAGGTGTTTTTTTACAGTAGAAATCAACGACTGGGTATTGGGTTAGCCCTATGTTTTTACGTTGCGACATTTAATAGTGACGCGTTATTAGTGACGTGTTATTGGGGGATCCTCTGAAATAGGTAATTAAATTTTGTGCCGCTGGGGGCGTGTTTTGAAGGACAGTGTGTGTGTTTTGAATGGCCTTATTCGAGCATGGGTACTAAACAGCTATAGGGAATCTCCACCCCCCCCCCCCTCCTACTGGGGATTTAAGTAGTTGTGGCTATTTACTTATTTTTTAAAATAAATGATGAAAAAAATAATTCCAGAACGTGTTTTATTATATAATATGTATGGTGTGTATTGTTTATCCGTCCACACACGATGTGTTTTATCTGACCGTCCATAAATAGTGCTCGAGTATTAGTCAGAGTATATTTTACTATGTGCTATTTATATTTTACTTTGTACATGTGAGTGTTTAAATAAAGAGTACCTATATAATCAGTTGCGTGGTTATTTTGATTTAAAGTGCAAGACGTGTTGTGTTTTCTAATATTCCTAGACAAATCTGTATTTTCTTTCAACCATTTAGCGACATAACACATTTTCTTCAACTTGAAATACTCTCATTAAAACTCACAATGTTAGACCTACTCAGTATAGACTCAAATACGCTGTGTAGATTTCGAGAAACACAAATGTATTGTCAACAAACGTGACACCGCTGCTGTTGAGCACACTAATACCGTTATCTTTTATTGATTGACGATGTCCAACATTGACGGGGGCAGGTGGCCTCAGAAAAAATAGAAAACGTTGATGGCAAATACAATAAAAGTGTGAAAATATAGCATAAAGATGATAAAGCTGTACATTGCAACTTATTGTTCATGTGTGACATTAACAATAATCACACCAAACCCAGCAGACGCAAGACGTTGAATCAATGTTGGTTTAACGTTGGTTCACCGTCTACGACGTTTAACCAGCGATAAACCAACATTGATTCAACGTCTTGTCTGCTTGGTTAAGCGTTGGGCACCCATCCTATGTGCACCTTCCGTAACCATGATTATTTTGTTATTAATACGAGCCCGCTTTTTAATTTTAATTAACAAAGGTGGGCTATTGGGCGATAACTTGAAAAAAATTTCATGTATCCTCTTCAAATTTGTTATGCATTTTACTAATAAGCAGTTCTCGGACAGGTTCAATAATGACCGAAAACAAATTCAAAATGGCCGATTTATTGCGATTTTTCGCATTTTACGTCAATAATTTGACCTTGTGGGCGCGATAACTTGAAAAGTTTTTCATGTATCCTCTTAAAATTTGTTTTGCATGTAACTAATAAGCAGTTCTCGGACAATTTCAATAATGCCTGAAAAAAAATTCAAAATGGGCCGATTTATTGCGATTTTTCGCATTTTATGTCAATAATTGGACCTTGTGGGCGCGATAAATTGAAAAGTTTTTCATGTATCCTTCCCAAACTTGTCATGCATGTTACTAGTGACCAGTTCTCGGGCAAGTTCAATAATGGCTGAAAGAAATCTAAATGCCCGATTTATTGCGATTTTTCGCATTTTACGTCAATAATTTGACCTTGTGGGCGCGATAACTTCAAGTTTGATAACGGCGGCGGGCTATTGTCGAGTGTGCTCTTGTTTTTGTTGTTCAGTTCACACCCCCCAAAGTGATGTCCAAATAATAATAAATACCCAGCAAATACGAGACGTTGATCCAATGCTGGGCTGATGCTGGCCCATATTCCACGACGCTGGGCCAACATGAGCCCAGCATTGGCTCAACGAATCGTGTTTTCTGGGCAACAACTAGGACATATGAATATATATGACCATTTTGGCTGAAGGGTTATAATAATTCGTTGCAAACACTGCGTTAACTCTTTAACTGCCAAATTATTCAATTTGAATTTTCACCCACTTGAAGTTGTGTCTCGCTGACGCGATCCACAACTTCAAGTGAGTGAAAATTATTCAGATTTTGACAAAATGGATGTCAACTCTTTTCAACTGTTGCTGGTTTATGTCACATTTTATCTTTAACATATTTAAAATGTGGTACTTAATGTGCTAATAAAAAATGAAAACCCGAATATATGCGGCACCGGCGGTTAAAGGGTTACCCGATACTGGTTTACGCTGAAAGCGACTATATAATATCAGTAGTCGTTTTTAATCCATTTTATTAGCGGATTAAATCACTATTATTGGGAACGAGATGTGTGTCTAAAGACACCAAGATTTTCAAATGTTTGGTCTCAAATTAAAAAAGTATTGAGTAATTTTTACCCAGATTAATTTGTTTGGTCGCTTCAGGTGGGTGAACATTTAAATTGTTACAGCTAGGGATGGGCAGGAGAAAGGTAACCAGTCGCCGAAAATGGCCACTTTTTAGTGCTCTGAATGGTCAATTTTGAATATTTGCACAGCAGAGATTTTGCTTTTGTCGCAAATGTGGCGATTCGGTGACCATTAGCCCCACCACTGTGTAAATGTAGCGCTTTAACCTTTTAACCGCCAAATTATTCAATTTGAATTTTCACCCACTTGAAGTTGTGTCTCGCTGACGCGATTCACAACTTCAAGTGGGTGAAAATTATTCAGATATGACAAAATGGAGGTCAACTCTTTTCAAATCTTGCTGGTTGATGTCACATTTTATCTTTACCATATTTAAAATGTGGTATTTAGGCCTAATGGGCTAATAAAAAATGAAAACCCGAATATATTCTGCACCGGCGGTTAAAGGGTAAGGTTTTATGGTGGGCTATCTTCTACATTGGACTAACTTTGTGTCGCTATTTGCTCGGTTATAGCGTGCACGTGCAACGGTGCAAGTGAAATCAACACAAAATCATTTGTTTCACCTGATAATATTTATTCGTGACTAGTTCAGTTTACTTTATTTGTTTCTAAATTTATGACATGCAAAAACAGAACCACAATTAAATACAATATATTTGTCTACTACAAATAAAGACATTATTTTAATATAATGTTAAATCTGTGATATTAATAAATAAACACGACATAATTATATTGGTGTGATGCTCCAAATGCAATGCGATCACTTTATGTGTTATGGCACTTCATGTTTTCTACCATCATTCATTCCGAATTGGTATGAAATTTATTATGTACACACCTATGTTTGTTCTTGTTTACTATATATATATATATATATATATATATATATATATATATATATATTCTATTTATATCGATTTCTAGGCCTACTTATCTTCAATACAGGTCAGCCTATGGTGCCTACTGTAGGCCTACACGAATGTACAGTTTGCAATGAGCTGATTTCCATTTTAATCATTACAGCGCGGAATCGACTTTAAAAGTCAGAATATGACGGCTGTATACGCCAGATTCTAAAATCGATCCCCGTACTGTAAGAGTAAAAATATTTATAATGGCCGTGGACATAGGTATTTAAATGAGCCGGAAAGAGCTAATTAAGACTTTTATGATGATATCAAATTAAAAAAAACCTTTTGGTTTCCAAAGTTGATACGAATGTATTTCAGCGCTTTGAGGGTTATTGACCTACCGGCCCATGTACTGCCTTGCAAAGGCAAAAGGCAGTATCTGCTCACTTTACAAGTAAGCAGATACTTCTTTTTGATTTTGCTTCACAATTAGGCAGATACTGCCTTTTGCCTTTGCAGAGCAGTGTAGAAATCTATCTGTGATGTCATCACACCTGAATGATGGGTGTGGACGTCAACGCGTGAGACAATTTCCCTTCTAAATGCAATCTTTAGTGAATGCAAGACGTAATGCATGTTCTACATATCGTCCCCTTGGTTATGAAAGGGTGTATCTGCCTCTTTGTGAAGTGATAGGTGCACCTTTTCATTTCCAAGGGGGACGATATATAGCTATTCGTGCTACCACGATTCATTGACCCAATGCTGTTTTAATGTTTGGCCGACGTCGAAGACGGCGGGCCAACATTAAGACAACATTGGTTCAATGCCCCGTGTTTGCTGGGATACCGCCTGTCCACCATATATTATTTACATAGATTATAGATATCTATGATTATTTAATTACGGAGTGTGTGGATTTCTTATTTAGCCATTTTACGGTTATCATGAAAGAGACCATTAGACACATATCAACCACCTTAACATAACTGTCTGCACAGATAGCAGCAGTACAGTAGCATTTTATAGTCAACTGGATATAATCATATATTTATATGGTCTGAAGTGTTTATTTTTTATACCACCACCCCCCCCCCCCCTTCCCCCCCGCCCGCCAACACACACACCCGTTTTTGCACAACCATGCATAAATTAAAGAAGCGATTTCCAAAAAGGAAGTAAATACTCGTACATAATAAGCTGCAACATAGTTTTATTTACTTTTTAATTTTAACAATTATAACAAAAGTTAGTGTTTCATAGACCAGTTTAATGCGTAATGCTTGTGCACTTGTGGTCTGCATAAGTTATTTCAATGTCTCTCAACGCTTATAATACACCAAGAAAAGAACGGATATGGTATAATATCTTCAGTAATATCCTTACCACACTGTGCGTTGCCTGTACGATTTAATTACACCTTTTTCTTACACTTTAGATCACTGTTATACATGTACATATGGCAAGTGGTTGAACCGCATCGTTGTTCGTGGCATTTTATACCTACATTTTGCGAAAGTATGTCAAGATAACTTATTATATGTACTCCATCAATCCCTAGAGGTCGATAGGTTGATGTCAAATAACAAGATAATTGCGTTTCCTACACTTCCGTACACTCTTCTGTTTATGAGAGATGGTAAGCTAACTTGTTTAAATGAAATGTTGTAATAACCACACACATAGGCCTATAAGTTTGTTATTGAAATGTTTTTGGAATCATATTTTTTTAAATCAAAGATCATTAGCATTTAACTCTGTCGCTGCACTCTGTTCCTTAATAGCTTCTTTGCTGTTTTCCGCCTCCTGTGATGGTGTTTTTCCTGTATTTACCAGATTGACGGATCGCTGGCTGGGGCCCTGATTGACATCCATTGGTACGCCCACATCTTCTGTTTCTGGCCACCAATCTGTTGTCTCTTGTGCTGGCTTAGTATTGTCATGTCGGAGTGGTTCCATTTTCTTCTGTCGTTGCATTCTATCAACCATAATGCCGAGCAGTGAATCAGCATCATCCACTGAGGATCGTGCGCTCTTCTTGCGCACCTGTTGTTTCAGAGCAGGCCCACTGCAGTATTCATGCAGCTCTGTCACGCTGCATCTGTTGTAACAACACTCACATGCCGCACCCTGTATATACTCCACTCTCTTCTGTAGAAAGGAATGCGCTGTCTTCGATGTCAAGAAGATGCTTTCATCTTGCCCAATTTTCCTGGCTATGGCATTGTCATCTATGACAGGCACTGAAAACATATGTAAAATACAAATACATGAGTAGGCCCACTTTTGACATGCTGCATACATATTCTACATGACACGAGGTTTTACCAGCAGGGCGACGACACGCTGAATACCTGGAAATCAAGATAATAATTCTAGCATACTCTCTTCTTCATAATGGGATCTTTTAATTTGATACAAATTATCATGTACAGGATGATGAATAATGCACCTCAGGCTGTTCGGGACTGACTAGCACTGTATTATACCGCCATCTTGATGACGATATATGTGGAAGTCATGATAGTTGACCATACCGATATATATCAAACTCTGTCACCAATAGACCCTTCTATATGTATGTTCCTGGTTTTATTTGTATCTATGATACCTGAATTCCACAGCGGAGAGCCTGCGAGGTGTGACAGACAGGCAGCGTTAAACCAGGGCTCCCGCCCCTAAAAGGATCGAGTGATGTCATCACATTTCTGGTGATAATTGCGACAGCAATTCACTGTGCTAAGTGAATGAAAACATGCAGATATAGGCTACCTGGGTAGTAATAAGCTTATTAACGTCGAAGTAGTCTATGTTATTATCTTGTTTTTAGCAGCATGCTAAACGAAACTGTCAAATACAGAAACACAAAGATGCTGGCTCAACGTACGGCTAACATGCGCACCGTTGGTCTCACATTTATTCAACATCTTGATACAGGACTGTTTCGCAAACATGACAACGAACTGTTATCTCTTGTTATTTGAGCATGTCCTCACAGATGCTTGCTCAACCACCCACCTGCTCATCGTAACAAAATTTCCAGGAAATGTGAGACCACTATCCCACCTACAACTGTAATTGGAAAGTAAACAGACATGAGTAGATTGGTGTCAGTGGCAAGTCAACTCCAGTTTGTCCAAGTTTGTACCTCAAACGAAAAATTATGTCGGCACAGCATTAAACCAGCACTGGTTCAACATCTGGTTGTTAGTCACAAGTAGCTTATAAACCCAGACCCAGAGTGAGAGAGTGAGCGAGTGAGCGAGTGAGTGAGTGAGTGAGTGAGTGAGTGCGTGAGTGAGTGAGTGAGTGAGTGAGTGAGTGAGTGAGTGAGTGTGTGAGTGAGTGAGTGAGTGAGTGAGTGAGTGAGTGAGTGAGTGAGTGAGTGAGTGAGTGAGTGAGTGAGTGAGTGAGTGAGTGAGTGAGTGAGTGAGTGAGTGAGCCAGTGAGCGAGCCAGCGAGTGAGGCTTTATATCGCTTTATTTTTACCCTAGAATAAACCTCAACATTCTTTTTATTTAACAATTCTAATCAGTAGGCCTATCATGCCTACTGATACGTTCTACAGGATGAATATTTTATTCACTAAATGTGAATACTGTATTCACTGTGAACTAGCCTATACATCAGCTTAATTTGCTATAATATCTCGGAGCTCGAACAATGTCTACGATCATTCATTCTGTCTTCATCCATTAATGACCCTATACGTACCACGTTATAGACCATTCATGTTATTTTCGACATAACGTCACATTAAAATGCCATGTAGTCCACCTTCGATGCACCTGATTTTGATTGATGATGTGCAGTTGATTGATCAAAAATCGATGGAAAATCCGTAAATGTGTGAGAGGCGGCCATTTAGGCCTAAATCTGATCCGTGTCATTTTTGAACTCGTCCGGTTTGTCATGAGCTAATATTCAGAACAATCTAATAATAAACACCGCAAGGCAATCATGCAAAAAAACGAGAACCAAACGGTATCTCGAAAACCCCCTCAACCCCCCTCGACCCACGACCCTCGACTTAATTTTAAAAACAGTTTTTATTTGTTTATATAATTATAACTTTTGTATAATAATAACATTCGGGAAATTATAATATAGGCCTACTGTGATGCTAACCCGGCTATCAAGTGATGTTGGCTGACCGTCTACTATGCTGGTCCAGCATCCACTCGACGTTGGTTTAATGTCTCTTGTTTAACCATCGATTAACCAGGGGTCTGGCCGGACGAATGGTTGCCAACTGGTGGCTTCGTCACTGTAGTACGAAGCGCCAGCATGTATTCGTACGGAAGCTCATTAGAGTAAGCCATCGATTATAGTTTTATCAATACACGTAGGCCTACAGCTGGCCGAACACATTTTAATGTTGAGTCACTGTTTAGGACGCTTGTCTAACTTCAACTGTTATGTAGCCTATATTAACCCAAGCATGGGATTGAATGCCTCTTGTTTTTTTGGTGCGCAAAAAACACTTGCCAGTCATATCACCCGGCATGTCACTGCCAGTTTCATTCAGTCACATGCTTTGGCACCGGCATCGCAAGCGGTGGGCCAGCGTTACAGACGTTGGGCCAGCAAAAATCCAACATTGGTTCACTGCTTAGTGCTTGCTGTGCATAACTATCATTGGACTGGGACACTGTTGGGCCAGCGTTAATGTAGGACAGTGGTGGGCCTCAGATGGCAATCCATTATACGCCTAATCAAGTGCCCGCATATATTGCGTATCGTGCCTCTCCCAAAATATACAGTCGGCGTTCAGCCAATGTTAGGCCAGCGTCGCAGACGCTGAACCAACATTGACCTGATATTGTTTCCCGAATTTTATAAATAGACTAGTCTATCCAAAAAAAAAAAAAAAATTAAAGTCGAGGGTCGAGGGTCGTGGATCGAGGGTCGTGGGTCGAGGGGCGAGGGGGTCGAGGGGTTTTTCGAGATATCCAGAACAAATCGTCTAGTCATTTGGAAAACAATAGGTCTAGCTAAAAACTCGAAATTGCCTGAACAATTCGCCTATAGGCCTATAATATAAATTGAAAATATAGTCACTTTTCCTCCATAACTGTATGTCAGATAGCGGGTATAATCTAAATAAATAAAAGTAGAATGTAACCGTTCTTATAATGATATAATGTAACATTAGCCTATGAATGCAGGTGGTTACATGGCTTGTTTGCAAGAGGACATTTGCATAGACATGACGACAGCCGTTTTGAAATCTGATACGTTAGCACACGTACAGACATCCCAGTCATCAGGTTACGTGCCTAATTGGAAAATGTTTAAAATAGACACGTGAAACATTAAACGTAGCTCTATTATTTGGCCAACGTATGAAACAATATCCCAGCAATTTACCAACGCTGTTGTCTGGTGATGTCATTTAATCTGTTACAGATGCATCCAAGAAGTCCGACCACTCCCAATAAGTATTCCAAAGCGCGTCGCTTGTCAACAATTACAAAGCCATCTCATTTTACTCACGCGTCATTCTGTTATGTATAAGAATAGATGTATGTAAAATGATGTAACTGCGTTATCGTAAATATTCTACTGTTAGGCATGTTAGGTAGGTTAATCAATACAAAAAAACAAATACACTGCAGAGCCAGATCATATTTTTTTACGCGGATAAATTATTTTGTCATTTTTTGAAAAAATCAACAGCTGCGATGGTAAAATACTAGGAGTTTTAGAAGATTTATAGGGCCCCTACTGAGCGAGAACTCTGATTCGCCGAACAATAATTCAGTTTAATTATTGCAACGTTTTAAACGTTAAAAACTGTATATAGACAATTCAGTCACAGGTTGTTATTCAGTGACTAATTTGCCTTCTATCATAATTATATTCTGGTTTGGAGAAGTTTACAATAACAATACTTTATTCATCTGTTTTAGATTTAGAGAAAAAAATATAATGAGGGAAGGCGATAAAAAGTATTTAGGAAAAAAAAACACGGGATCTATTTCTAGAAAAGGAAATCATTGTTAATGAGGGCGAAGAAATAAGACAAAAATAAATATATTGGGGATATATTTTATAGTATGGCAGGATAAAATGGTCCCCAAGCAATAGGGTGGATTAGCCTAACTTTTGTAACTTACATTTTAAAAATCCTTATGGTGTCTAGATAACACATTTTGATGCTAACAGCTCAAAATTTTGCTCAATGGGTGTTTTAGACCGCTTATATGGGGGTACTCCCGAACCTGTCCAAAATCAGGGGGTAGGGGTACGCAAACTTCTGTCGTTGATATTTTGATTAACCAATCCTCACTTGCGATATAACATAATAACAGATAATTAAATTCCCGTTCAAATGATATATTTCGAGAACATCGTTATATATAGTTCAGTTATGTATAATAGCACAAATTATGGTTTACTAAAACAAATAAAAGGCTAAATTATAAACAGATTTGATGATGTGGTGAGAAAACGGTTGGGCTGGATGTGTTTGAACTTGTTTGTCGTTATAAAATTTTATACAAATGCGTGCTCGCCCTTAAGCCTGCTTTCAAGGTCAAAATTCAATATTTATTCCGACAGAATCAGAATGACAAACATGACCTAACTCAATCTGCTAGGGTTCGAATAGGTCGTACATTCGATATCGCTGGTCGCATAAGAAGAGAATGTCCAATGTGCTCTATTTCTGGCAAGCAGGGATCTACATTATCAGTGATTATCGCAGTAGTTCCAGTTAAAAAGTTAAGTCTTATCATAATAATTATTTATGTACATTGTCTAGCTCCAATTATAGTAGAGGCTAATATAAAAAGGTAATTATATTTTTAAATAATCAGATTGACCAGTCATATAAAATAGTGGTCATAATAGTGCATAAATAGATTCCATACATCTTTAATCGTTCTTAGGCTGGACGCTTAAACTGTTCAAATTGCGTCGTTCATTTAATTATCGTTCAATGAGAATTAAAGGAAGTATTAAAGTCGGCCTACATCATTTCTCAGCGGACAGTATAAATGAATTGATGATGAGATAATTTTATTCAAACCAAGATTTTTAATCATAATCATTTTCATTTTTTTTTTTATTTAGCAGATACGTCTATTTGCATTTCGCTTTATTTCTTGTAAATAAATCAACTAAGTCTGCTGTCACTTTATTGATAGCAAATAAGGCGCTTTGCGCATACAGTTACTGTGTATGTAAAGTGACATATAATACAATTTTCGGTCAATTTACATTTTTTATGTATAATTATATTGAACACGTACATGTATACGTCAATTTTCATTTTCATCATATATTTATATTTTGCACTTTCATCACATATTCATACTAGGAGGTTTGCCATAATTTATAATCAACGATAGGAAGCATTTTGACCCGGACATAGACTTACATGGTGGATTGGAGTGGTCACTGGTTTCTGGCGCCCTCTTGTTAAAGGTCCTGCCACACACGAGGGACAAGATGGCTGTCAGTTTGTTTCCGCACAAGTAGACAGGTCTACCCGGATTGTTCTTGTAACATCTGCGATCTAGGCCGGCTGTAGCCTGTCTGAGTGATGCTGACAGCAGCCACATCATCAGGCATATACCCAGCTGACGTCTGCTGCTGAGGCTGAATCCAAGCATCCCCATCATGCTACAGGGCACTGAAAAAAACCAAACAGCACTATTAGGCATGGTTGTGAATAACCACAATATAGGATATGCAATACCAAAATGAAAAAGTGTCTTCTAAGTGGACTTTAAACGTTGCACTAGATGCTATGCCTAGATGGGGTACTGTGGTGGTTGTTAGTAGTAGTAGTAGTGGTTTTCGACCAGACATGGGCAGCTTTTCCGTCTGCTGCATGCATTTTAGCATGATACGGAATCACTAGTCTACAACAACCATCCTATGTAGCCTCCTGAGGCTGGTTATCATTAATTGCCAGCGGTATACCTCGGTACCTCCGTTCAACAGCAGAACGAATGCAGCTCTCGCATCACGGATAACTGATGTGGCCGCGATAGTTTTCAACCTCCTTTGTTTCGTCCATGAAAATCACATTAGTGATGGTTTCAATCCTGAGGCTACAACCAGATCGACGGAGGACGAGCTAACTTTATAATAAGGTAATTACGGTGACTTTTTGCCTACATGAATGCAAGCGAAGATGATAATTATACAACACACATGTGCATGATCACCGAAAATAGAAAACTACGTCAATGGAAGATACATGTCCTACTCTAAATGGTTAAACTGTGGACCTACATATTTAACCAACGTTTGGGAAACTTATATCCGCCTTTTGGTTTATAGGCAACGAGCTAAGAAAAAAACAACAATTAAAGCAGCCCCTTGGGATGACATCAATTTTCGTTTTTAGTTTTGTAGTGAAGTAGTGTATACCCCAGATCATGATTTTATTTTTTTCGGAGTTTTTAGATTTTTAAAAATATTACTTTTCTATGAAACCACTTAAAACCCAAACAAACTTTTTGTCGACCTAAACACATGCTGAAGGACGATTGAATGTTCCTACAGCACTGGGCCATATGTTGATGCCGTCGGTCCAGCGTTGGGCAGACAATCAGTGTTGCAGGTGTATCACCTCATGTCCTGCCTATAAGACACCAATCAGACACCAATTAGCGGCGATTTCTTTAATCTCCTCGGCCAAGACGTGGGAATATGTGGTGTGAAGTGCTGTATATTGCTGACTTGTTTTGTTTACATGTCAATATACGACCTGGAAATATAACTATTTCACTCTTTTTCGGTGCTTTAATTTTTTTTTTTTGACTTTTTTTGTATTTTAGTTCAGATCAGTAGGCTATATAGCTTTAAATAAGTTAAATTTTCAAAATTGACAACATTGAAAATATCTCATTCCAAGGGGTCCCTTTAAACTTGATACATGGATGTCTGTGCCGCACGGTCATACAATTTGATAGAGGAAACGGCAGATTGGACGCAGATATTCGTATAAAAAATGAAAAAATTATTAAAGATGGTGATTTGTTGTCGATAACTACCAGACACCAAACATCGAGTTTGACGTTACGTGTCTTCGGGCAGACACCACCACAGATTTGACGGCTAAATAAAACTGCTATAATTATTGTCCATCTATTTTTAAACCTGCGATTATTTGCGAGTAATTTTGTTCAAAAAACGCTCTCGAGAAATATACGCTCACGAGTAAATTGACGTTCTTTGTTCATCATCTCAACTAGATATGCTATAATTGTCCTAGGTTATAAACCTGTACAAGAACAATTATATTGTTTAGCATAATCTGTTCAATGTAATGGTATAGAATGATGTGTTCAAACTACTCAGCAAATCAAATTTCAAATCTTGCGTTCAGATGGATCCAATACCATTATAATAGTGAACAATGTTTAAACGCAGATAGACCATCTTCGTCCATGAATGTTATTGTTTCTCTTGAATGGAAGATATCTCATTTGGACATACATATCGTCGTCTATGACGAGCACGCTTAAAACGAATTTATGGATATAACAAAATATGTTTATGGAACTGATCGTTTCCCATAGGATTTAAATATTTATTGCATTTATTTTTCGCTTATTTCGAAGTTGTTTATTGTGGAGTTATATTACATTTTAGTCTATTATGTGCCCCAAAGTGGCCTAAATACCCATTCATTAATTCCTTTTTTTCGTTGATTTGTTTCTTCTTCATGTCGTTCGTTCGTTCGTTCGTTCGTTCGTTCGTTCGTTCGTTCGTTCGTTCGTTCGTTTGTTCGTTCGTTCGTTCGTTCGTTCGTTCGTTCGTTCGTTGTTTGATTAATTTATTCTTTCGATTTTTTATTCACTTGTTTGTTCATTTTTAGTTAGTTTGTTTGTTCATTCGTACGTTTGTTCATTTATTTATTTGTTGATCCATTCATTGATTCATTCATTGATTCATTCATTGATTCATTCATTGATACATTTATTTATTTATTTATTCATTTTTTCCCTCATGTATTCAATCATTCATTCATTCATGCATTCTTTTATTTATTTTTTCATTCATTCTTTTATTCATTCATTCATTTAATTGATTGATTCGTTCATTCATTCATAAATGCATTCATTTATTCATTAATTCTTTCATTCATTCATTTTTTTCTATTTTTTCATTTATTCATTCATTCATTTATTCATTTATTCATCTAATCATTTTTTCCATTTATTCATTCATTAATTTACTCGTTCGTTAGCTTGTTATTTAGGTAATTCATTCATTCATTCATTCATTCATTCATTCATTCATTCATTCATTCATTCATTCATTCATTCATTCATTCATTCATTCATTCATTCATTCATTCATTCATTCATTCATTCATTCATTCATTCATTCATTCATTCATTCATTCATTCATTCATTTATTCATTCATTCTTTCATTCATTCATTCATTCATTCATTCATTCATCCATTCATTCATTCATTCATTCATTCATTCATTCATTCATTCATTCATTCATTGCTCATTGATTGATTCATTGGGATGTTCTATAGTAGTCCTATAATAACTCGCCATCTTACAAACAGATTTAATTAAAAACCGGAAAGCCCCGCCGACTGTCCTATCATCCGATCAACAGGATCTGTAAAAGGAAAGGAAATCGAAACCTTTGGCCGAATCGATGGCAGCATGATGGGTGGCAAACATTATCTCCGTGTCCAAAGGCCATGTGACCTACAAGTGTGAGGGGGAGCAGGAAGTGGGTTGTTAGTTTGGTTAATCTGACAGATGGGTGACCAGCTGACCACAGATAACCTCATTCATCTGCCTCACCTTGTCTGTCAGATGACGTGACACACACAAACTCACATACGTCCACACCATACAACAAAACACATGACAGAACTATGATTGCTTAATAATAAATTATTGAATTTTAATCTTCAAAATTCTAAATTAAAATAATGACTTGATTTCCAATTATTGACAACATGTCAAAAATTAGAAATACGGGAGTTTCGTCCCTATATCTAGACTAACTTGCAAATGCGCAGCAGAAAAATGAAAAAAAAATTGCTGTTCTAGTTTATGGACATGTTTACATCATATGGTCATATTAAGAAGCTAAAATAAAATCACCGATTTTTTTATGATTTTAGCCTGGGCCAGTCCCTTTAAGCTAATAAATTTTGGATTTTCTAAAATTGTCCTTGGGACACCACGAGCCGCATTCGCGACAGAAGTTCAGTGTTGTTTAATTTATGTTCTTGATGCACACATACAGTGACCCAAACTGTTCAGATACAAGAGATAATGGCAACCACAAAAAACACCTACCGCCTCATATAGAAACAAAATATATATCAAAATAATATGTCAAGACTGACATGTAAAATCGTCAATAAAACTGTAACCTAATTAGTTTAAGCTACTCAACTAAAGCAGCCGGTAAAGTAAGGGATTATTCCAGAAAGTACAAATAAAAGGTTATGAATTGATTTTTTAAGCGCACAATATTTTAGAAAGTAAATGGTATCAAACTATTAATGCTGCATCATTTTGTTTGATATCGACGAGTATTTTCAAATACACGATACAAAAATTTATACAACACTAATATTATAAGTATCTATATATACGTTAGTTCTGTACTGGCGCAGATGTGGTGGTCTTTCAGCTGATAAAGTTGCCAGCTCAGCTGAACTAACAGCTACAGAGACTCCTTTCTAATTCTAGTCAGGAATGAGCTTTTCTCGGACATTAAGCCTACTCTCGAATACAGAGAAACATCCACCCTTTGAGGTTCTATAGTCTTTGTTTGTTCATCCGGGCACTTTGTAAGACACCGCCTGGGTTGGTGTGGAGAAGTTTGTTTCTTAATTATGGCTGAATG